>QFDD01001586.1:0-27889 GCA_006871305.1 Vachellia collinsii | reverse complement strand
GTCACACCTTCTTTTCCATATTTGCCATAACAGCATTGCAAAATAAGCCTTTTGCCACTCAGACAAGTCAGCATTACATAGCAGCCAGTTTATCCAAGCATTAATATCGTTTAGGTGTTCATCTTGAAAACGAAAGGAAAAACAGCTACCAAACCAAACAAGCTTTACCCAGTCACAAAAAAAGAAAAGATGAGGTATAGATTCTGTTTTTTGATTGCAAATAAAGCATAAGTCAGCTGGAGAACATTTGCGGTTATGTAAATTTTCCAATGTGGGAAGGGCATTTGACAACAGCCTCCACAAGAAGTTTTTGACTTTGTGTGGGACTTTAAGTTTCCAAATTTCCCTCCACATATTCCTGCGACTCAGTCTAGAGGATTCAGCTAAAGAAGAGTCTTCATCACTCACAATTCTCCTAGCAACCTTATACCCCTCTTTGACTGAGTAAACCCCTTTGGCTCCACCTGTCCAGACCCAACTGTCCTCTCTTCTAGATATAGCAATTCTTACATTTTTAATTGCTTGACATTCATGCTCCATTAAATAAGGCTCAATAAAAGACAGGTTCCATCCCTCCTCATTTAGTAAGTCAGACACTCTTAGGTTTGATAAAGAAGGAAAAGGACATTGTGACAACAGTTTGAATGAACTCAAGCCTTTAACCCAAGGGTCACCCCAAACTTTTGTTTTTCTGCCATTTCCAATGCTTGACAACAAGTTACCTTCAAGCACTTTCCTCCCCTCAAGAATACTATTCCAGATCCAGGAGGCTTTACCTCCTTTTGATGCCTCTAGGAAGTTGTTGTTTGGAAAGTATTTCCCTTTGAGGATTTGTACCCAAAGCTGATTAGGTTCACTGAGAATTCTCCAACCAAGTTTAGCCAACAAGGCAAGATTAAAAGCTTCAAAGTCCTTGAAACCCATACCACCTTTCAATTTGTCCTCTTTAAGCTTTTTCCGGGATACCCAATGGATTTTCCTAGAATTATCAGTTTCTTTCCACCAAAAACTAGAGACAGCTTGGTCAAGTTTTAGCAAGGAAGATTTTGGGAAAAGAAAACAAGACATTGGGTAAACAGGTATAGAATTAGCCACTGATTTTATCAGTACCTCTCTTCCAGCCTCAGATAAGAAGCTCCTCTGCCAGCCTTGCATTCTTTTCTTGACTCTGTCAATGACGAAGTTGAGTGCTTTGACTTTTGAGTTGCCCCACGTGGTAGGAAGGCCCAAGTAGTTCCCTGGAAGGTCCGTCGCAGCGATCTGAAACAAGTGGCCTATCTCCTCCTTTAGAAGATTTGGGACAGAGTTAGAGAAATAGATGCAAGATTTTTGAACATTAACAACTTGACCTGATGCATGACAGTAAAGATCTAGAATGTGTTTCATGTTTCTGCAGTTTGCAACATTTGCTTGAAGAAAGAAAACAGAGTCATCGACAAACAATGAGTGAGTGATCATAGGGCATCTCGGAGCCAGCCTAATTCCTTCAATCAGGCCTCTCTGCTCTAACTGTTCAATCATCCTAGAAAGCACATTGCTGACAATAATGAAGAGGTAGGGGGAAAGAGGGTCTCCTTGCCTCAGACCCCTCCTAGGTGAAATTTCAGAGACTCGTTTCCCAGACAGCATAATTGAAAAATTAACAGAAGAGAGACACCAGAGAATTCTTTGGATCCAATCGTTGCAGAAGCCCATTTTAGTTAAAACAGCAATAAGAAAATCCCATTCTATTCTGTCAAAAGCTTTGTTCATATCCAGCTTCAGAGCTAGCTCCTGGGAGTGTTTTTTTGTTTTTAAATGGTGGAAAGATTCATGGACAACCACAATGTTGTCTTGAATCAATCTCCCAGGCACAAAGGCTCTTTGATTTTCAGAGATTAATTTCCCAAGCAATGGTTTAAGCCTATTAACCATGATTTTGGAGAAAATTTTATAAGAGAAATTACAAAGGCTTATAGGTCTATAATCCCCCACTCTTTCAGGACAGGTAGTCTTTGGGATTAAAACAAGATCTGTATTGTTGATTCCATCCAAACAGAAACCTTCAGAAAAAAATTTCTTGATAAGAGAACAAACCTGATCGCCGATGATATGCCACTGCTTCTGGTAGAATCTTCCTGTAAAACCGTCGGGGCCAGGGGCCTTTGTGCCTCCAAGTTCAAAGACAGCCTTGTTTACCTCTTCCATAGAGACCTCTTTCATTAGCGTTTGATTATCATGGCTTGTAACTAGTTGGTCTACAAAGGACAGAGCCTCATCAAAGTTTCTTTGCTCTGATCTGTCAAAAAGCTTTGCATAAAATTCTTCAAAGCACTTGCTGATTTCTTCCTCTCCTTCAGCCCAACTTTCATCGTCTTTTTTCAGCCGAGTAATCTTGTTCTTGCTCCTCCTTCTAATAGTTGACATGTGGAAGAACTTAGTGTTTTGGTCTCCACACTTTAACCATTGGAGCCTAGATTTCTGGGCCCAATATAATTCTTCCTGTTCCCACAAAAAATTCAGGTTCTGCTTTAGGATTGAAAGCTCTTGAGCAGTTTTAGTGTTCCATTCTTTATCCAAATAGATTTGGATGTCTTTCATTAGCTCATTAATGGCCTTCCCACTGTTCCTGAAATTCCTTCTACTCCAGTTTGTCAAAATACTCCTCAAACATCTTAAATTTTCCACAAAGCTAGCAAGATCCACCGTTGTACAGTCTCCTTGCCAATTACTTTTGACAATCTCTTCGAATTGGGGGTGTGTGAGCCATCTTACATCAAATCTGAAAAGTTTTGGAGTAATAGAATCATGATGCTCATATTCAATGAGAAGTGGGCAGTGGTCAGATCCAATAGCATTTAAAACATGACATTGACCATTTGGGTACTTAGTTCTCCACAAGCAGTTGGATATGGCTCTGTCCAATCTCTCTCTAATGTATTCTTCTCCATCCCTGTTATTTGCCCAAGTGAAATTACAGCCTTTCGAAGCAATCTCCATCATTTCACCCTCAGCCAAAAAATTTTGAAACCTAATCAAGTCCCTATCCATCAGGGTTCGTCCCCCCTCTTTATCAGATTGAGAGAGCATCTCGTTGAAATCTCCAAAAAGGATCCAGGGGGTTTCTCCCTCAGGTTTCAATCCATTTAGGAGATTCCACCATTGCATTTTTAAACTCTGATCAACAGGCCCATAAACACAGGTAATAACACCAAAATTGATTCCACCACAACTAGCATTCTGGATGTGGATATAGTGTCTGTCCACTATTCCTATGCTGATGCTAGCATCGTCTCTCCACCAAAGAGCTAGCCCACCTGATCTCCCCACAGGGTCAAAATACGCTGAGTTTTGAAAACCCAGTTTGCGTTGCACCTTTTCAATTTTTCCTCTCTTCATCTTTGTTTCAGCCAAAAAGATCATATTGGGATTATGGCACCTAATTAGGAACCTTAGATGACGAATTGTCAGGGTGGTTCCTAGACCCTGACAATTCCAAGCTAAACAGATCATTGTTCCCCGGTGGCTGTGCACGGCCAGCCACCACGCCTTCCATTAAGATCCAATTCCAGGTTTCCCATATCAAGAGGGATAGAAGACTCACCTTTAAAAAGCATTCGTCTTGTTTTCCCTTTCCTTCTTGGCTTCCTTTCCTCGTCTGACGCTCTATCACCTTCAGTAAAAGAAAGAGAGCCTCCAAATTCGAAAGGAGCTTGCATAAACAATTCATACTGCTTCCTCTTGAATTCCTCCTTTTCCTTATTTTGTTGGTATCTCAACTCAGCTTCTTCGCTTTCCATGATTAAAAGATGTTCCCTGCATTCAGCTTTATTAGGGGAGTCAGACCCATAATGCTTCCTTCTTTTGGCGATGGGTGAGTCCCATTCTTCATTCGCGCTTCGTTTAAGGAATACTCTGTTGAGCTGGGCTGTTAGATGGGCTATCTCTTGGCTTCCAGTAGGTACAACTGCTCTCGAAGTCTCTTGAGTCTCTTGTTCTTCTTCCACCAAATCAACACGGTATCTGAATCCTTGTTCGGTAACCCCAAAAACCACCCTTTCATTTCCAGTTTTGAGCAATGTGGGCTTCGGCCTCCTAGTCCAAGTTTTGGTATTGAGGTGCTCTAAGGAATCTATTGGATTTGTGGGCTCGTATAGGAAGGGCCCAAATGTTTGGTTGGAGTCAGCAATGGTGAAGTGGGCCCCCTTACCAACCGTCACGTGTGATTTTGGCGGGGTGATTTTGCTGTCAGTGGGTTCAGAAGGAATCTTGTTTATTTGCTTCCTCATGTTGCAAAAGAAGGTTGACTGAGCCCTCTCATCATTAGCTTTGGAAGTAGTGCACCCTCCCTCCTTACTCCTACTGCTCTCACCGTACATAGAGGCCTGCAACTTGCATTCATTGCTTTCTCCTTTCCCATGCACATCATATCTATTACCTTCCCCACTGTTCAACCTACTCGCCGGAGGAGGGGTCGGCGATTTCTCCCTTCGTGCATTGCGGATTGCCGGGGCACAGAGACTGGAATCATATTTCTTGTATTGGTGCCCAACTCCTTCAACTTGGTAAGGACATGATTTATAATCATGCCCTAACCTTCCACAACAAAAACAGAATCTGCTTAACTTCTCATATTTAACTTTGATATCGGCATTTTTCATTTTTCTCGGTCGGGGCACACTAAAGTTGCTGACTAGAGGTTTATCAAGTCTAAATTCAGCTTTGGCTCTTCCAAAATTGCGTTTCTGGGTGGATGTATCAGCTGGGTCTTCCAAGTCTAACACCTTGCCGATCATTTCCGCCATCCTCCTTACGTTAAGCTTTGACATACCTTCAGGCGGAATGTCATGGAACTGAACCCAGAGTACACAAGTGTTGAATTCAAGCTCACTGTCCGTAGTGAAGGGGGGTCTATATTGTAGAGCCAGTATGTTATTTCTTATAAACCAAGGTCCTTCGTCCATAATGCGATCTGCTTCAGGTTTCTTTTCGAACGTGAAGGAGAAGACATTCGTTGCAATAGGCTTTATTTCCAGCTTACCATTAACTTTCCATATGGGGATGATGATGTCCTTCACCGTTCGAAGACCGATGTTTGATAGCGTGATTATTTTTCCGACTAAAATGTGTTCCACCTTTAAGCTTCCATTGTTGTCCGTCCATTGGAACTGTAGGAGATTCTGATTTTCTTCCTCCTTGAGCCTATGGTGCTCAGTGTCTCGACTACACGCGTCCATGATTTCCATAGCAGACTATTATCAGTGACGGGGGAGGGAAAGAAAGTAGAGAACAGTACTATGCGACTGAGACGCCACAAGGGCGAGAGGAGAGAAAACGCCACTGAGAGCGATGGTTGAGGTAGAAAAAATTATATTACTATATCAATTAAACAATATAATCAATATAATGCATCATGATTACATGTAATCTTCTTTTATATAATTGAATCAAATGGGACATATATCTTATTCTTAATATAATAGTTAATTAACTTTTTTAAGAAAGTAATATTACTAATTAATTAATATATTTATCATTTTTTTACATTAATATGTTTGACAAGATTACATTTAACAATGACATATATAGCTATTACCTAACATGCTGTGGGACATGTAGCTCATGCGATAAAGGAGAGAGAAGTCGTTTCGATCCCGTACCAAGGGCAAGGTGAACGCCAACCCCTTCCCGAGTTCTTACCTGCCTTCACCTGTGAGTAGAGGAAGAACGGAAGTTGAACTTATACGGCGAGAATTCGGGCTTCACAACCATGTCTCTTAATCTTCGTCAGAAGCAAACCGGTAATTCTCGTCTTGCTTGAGATTTCTGCTTTTGTGAAAATTTTGGCTTAGGGAGCTTAAATCTTTTCCTACAGTTAATAAATATCTTCTATCGCCATACTTGATTACGCCTATACCTTCTGGAATTAATTTTGATGATTAAACTATCAAATTTATGGAATTCTTTTCCAAATAAAAGCTTGATCATTCCGCCGCGTACTGATATTCTCGAGCCTGATCTGTTTGTTGGTGTCTCAGAATGCATTGCCCGCATGTTGAATCTGAATCAACCAATTAACGCAACGGGCACCGCAAACGAAGAAGTGTACAAGATACTGATCTACGACAAGTTCTGCCAAAACATCCTTTCCCCATTGATCCATGTTAAGGACCTGCGCAAGCATGGCGTAACCCTTTACTTTCTCATTGACAAGGACCGAAAACCCGTCAACGATGTGCCTGCCGTCTATTTCGTTCAACCTAATCAATCTAATATCCAGCGGATCATCGCCGATGCGTCCCGCTCACTCTACGATAGTTTTCATGTCAATTTCTCAACCTCCATTCCTCGTCCACTTCTCGAGGATCTTGCATCTGGGACTCTGAATTCAGATTCCATCCATCGGATATCCAAGGTGCATGATCAGTACTCGGAGTTTGTGACATTGGAAGATAATTTGTTTTCCTTGGCTCAAAAGTCCACCTATGTCCAATTGAATGATCCTTCAGCTGGAGATCGTGAAATTGAGGAGATAATAGAGAAGGTTGTTAACGGTTTGTTTTGTGTATTAGCTACACTTGCTGTTGTGCCAATCATAAGGTGTCCACGTGGTGGTCCTGCAGAGATGGTTGCATCAGCATTGGATCAGAGATTGCGAGACCATATGTTGGCAAAAAATAATTTGTTTACAGAGGGCGGTAATTTTGTTAGCTCCTTCCAGCGCCCAGTTTTGTGTATATTTGATAGGACCTTTGAGCTCTCAGTTGCTATACAGCATGATTTTCGTTATCGACCCCTTGTTCACGATGTTCTTGGGTTGAAGCTGAATAGGTTAAGTGTGCAAGGAGAAAAAGGTGGGATGAGATCTTACGAGTTGGATAGCTCAGACTCATTTTGGGTTGCAAATGGATCATTAGAATTTCCTGAAGTTGCAGTGGAGATTGAGATGCAGCTGAATAAGTATAAGAAAGACGTGGATGAGGTAAATAAGAGGACTGGTGGAACTAATGGTGCAGAATTTGATGGGACAGACTTAATTGGTAACACAAAGCATTTGATGAATGCTGTGAATTCGCTGCCAGAGCTGACTGAAAGAAAACAGGTTATTGATAAGCACACAAACATAGCTACTGTATTGTTGGGCGAGATCAAGGAGAGATCACTGGATTCTTATGCAAAAAAGGAAAATGACATGATGGTTAGGGGGGGTGTTGAACGCAATGAACTACTTGCTGTGCTCAGAGGGAAGGGGACAAAGATTGATAAGCTTCGCTTTGCCATCATGTATCTAATTTCTTCTGAAAGCATTAATCAGTCAGAAGTGGAAGCTGTGGAATTGGCACTGAGAGAATCTGAGGTTGATACTGCTGCTTTTCAGTATGTGAAGAAGATCAAGTCATTGAATGTTTCATTGGCATCTGCAAATTCTGCTAGCAGAAGTAATATTGTTGACTGGGCTGAGAAACTCTATGGGCAGTCAATTAGTGCAGTGACAGCTGGTGTCAAGAATCTTTTATCTAATGACAGGCAGCTAGCGTTGACAAGGACAGTCGAAGCCTTGACTGAAGGGAGGCCTAATCCTGAAATAGATTCATACCTTGCTTTTGATCCTCGTTCTCCTAAGTCTGCCTCAGGAGCAGGTGGCAGCCATTTGAAAGGACCATTTAAAGAGGCAATTGTGTTCATGATTGGTGGTGGCAATTATGTTGAATATGGCAGTCTACAAGAGCTTGCACAGCGTCAGCAGCCCATCAAGCATGTTATATATGGAACGACAGAAATTCTCACTGGTGAGGACTTTGTAGGGCAGCTGACAATGTTAGGACAGAAGATGGGTTTGGGTAATGCTGGTTCTTCTTCAACTCAATAGTTCAGATGAGACTGTATGCCCATTTCGGCATGCCAAATTGTTGATGACAACACAGACAATGAGGTAATATACCGGCAGAGTCAATATTCATTTAATGTTCTTGTCTGAAAGGGATTCAGGATATCATGGAATACAATGCGTCCTTGTTATAAAGAAATCGGATTGCTGCTTGCATTCTTCTTAGTTTCATGTAACAGCTGCTTGTGTGTCATCTTTATTTCAGTGAGAACTTTTACTTTTTGAGAAGCATTGTCTCAAATTAAAGTTAGTCTTTGATTGGAGATATCTTATCCTTTTTTTCTTCCCTTTCTTAAACCTTCTAATGTGCAATCTGGCTAGCAAGAATAAGGTTAGATGGTGCTTCTGGAAACAAATTTTAGTTTGAATTTTTCTTTAAAGCTGTGGCATTTGCCCTTTGCACTTGTCTTTCACTGGTCAGTGATCATTGTCATTTTTGAGACAGGCCAAATTAATTTTGGTGAAATTGGAGTCTGAACACTTAGTTTTCCATTTTTCTCTATCAAAAAGAGTGTCCAAATTCTTTTGAAGTTCTTGTGCTCCCTTTCCCGGTTGAATGCATTCAGATCTTACAAGAGGACTACCATTAGTAGTCTGTCAATGTAGGCGTTGATAAAATACTGCTTCAGGCTATATGATTTTTTTTTTAAAAAAAATTCCAGATTTAACGGGATTTGAAGTTAACAGGTCCTATCTGAAATTAGGTTTACAGGTAATATCTAATATATGAAATATAAAATTGATAAGAATTCACAATATTTATAAATCATATATGTGGCTTACTTTAGATACAAAAATAACTATATTGGATTTTTTTTTTTTTTTTTGCCAAAAACTAAATCTGAAAAATTAAAATAAGATACAAAAATAATGAAATATAAAAGACTTCCACATGACCAATGGGCTTTATCATACGATAGGCCCATGTATGTCAGTGTGACCTCCAACACCTACACAGGCTAGGAGCAGATGTCGACGTACATAATTCTTCAAACATCACTTTGGTTTTGTTTTAGAATGGTCTTGATCAAATATCTCACCTTTGCATTTGTGCGCTTTTATGAGAGACAATTTTGTTTCATTCAATCTTTTCTTTTAGGACCAATCTTATGTCATGATGTATGGAATATATAGCGATGCTAATATAGTCATGCTTCTTAATAGGATTTTTCATTGGTGCCAAGTCCACACTTAAACTTTACAAGTAGTCTTCCCAACCACAAGCCTTAATGAATTCCCGGTTCTAGTCTGCTTGAATCACTACTTTTAGCAACAAGTAATTACCCCTCAACGGTATCAAATTACTCCTTTTTAGTGGTAGATCTCTCAAAATACAAATCCTTTGTGTTATCTTCAGATATTTCAGTAGTTTGTAAGCAATCTCTCTGTGTTCTTCTGTGTTTATGCATTAATTGCATCATGCTTATGGCCATAGGAAAACAAATGTCAGGTCATTTTTCTTTGTTCTTCTTTGTTTATTCAATTGGTGTTCTTCTGTGTTTGCTTTGTGACCCATTTTTTAGTTGGCTTCCATAAGAATCTCAATGGGTAATTCTAATGTATGCCTCCTTCGAGAAACAGATGCCTTTAGATTTTGCTACCCCCATCTCTATAAGTATGTAAAGCTTCCAAGGCCTTCTACAGTTCTACTTCAACTTCAGTCACAAGGTCCTTCTGCAACCTCTCTAGGTTATCCAAGTAATTGCTTGTGACGACTATATCATCTAGATAAAAAAATTAGATGGCAAATTTTCCAATAGAGGCAATTTTGGTGGACAATGTGTGATCCGTCTAGCATTGATGGTACACATTCCCTTTGACTGCCTTATCTTTTAACCAAAGCACGAGGTGTTGCTTAAAGCCATATAATGACTTTATACGATCAATACAATTGAATAAGATATTTTGTTAATTCAAATTTTGAGGAAATGTTTTTGTATACTTACTCTTACAAATCTCCATTTAAGTAGGTATTTTATCACATCTACTTAGAAAAGTGGTCGATCTAGTTTAAAGAGAAGAGTCAAAAGTACCTTGTGGTGTTGAACTGGGTTTCCAAGGCAAAAGTTTAGGGTGAGTTAATGCCATTTAATTGGGTGAATTCTTTGGCAATTAATCATTCTTCACGCCCATTGATACTTCAGCAAGGGTTGTAGTTGGATACTGTTGTTTATTTGGTAATCAGTTGTTCTCCATTGCATCGATGCCAGCTTGCTATTTTATAATTGTATCCTGGATGGTTTTTCAGCTGAAACACTTGTATTAAAGGCTTTCATGCTAAGAGACAATATGTTATGGGTTCCATAATTACTTGGGGAGTATTTGGCACTTGCCGTTTTCTCAAATGCAATTGGTATGTCCAAATCCGCCTTATCCGCTCTCAGTTCATCTTTTGAGATTGAGGGAGATGATTTGCCCTTTGTAGCAAGTGGACACTGCTTTTCCTTAGTATTGGTGTTCTTACCATCCCTTCTATAACTCCCACTTATATTGGTTGAATTCATTACTATTGCTTACGCCGCTGTTAATTTCCACCCTTAGTTGATTGCAGGAGAATCGTAACACTAGGTCAGCAATGTGAGATTCCCCCAAGCGTTTCTATTGTTTGGGAAGTGAGTGCTTCGATATCATATTTGCTTTTACTCTGTACATTTCTTTTGATCGAAATTTGTTCTACTTATCAAGTAACCAGACTCCGTGTATATCACCAATTAAAAATTCAGATCCAGCTTGAAATGAACTGGTAGTAGAAAATCACCCTTCCTGTCGAGGGAAGCCTTGTGGAGCTTCTCGCAATTTCTCCTTTCGGGGTAGACCCGGGTTGATTATGATCAAATTTACTTTCTAGGACTTGTCAGAACATGTTTTGAATGATTGGAACAAAATCGTAATTTGACATTAACGGTATTAGAACTAGACGACGGAAAAAATACTTTCTAAAATTAAGAGACTAAACTAGATACTGTATAAAATTATAGTATTAAATAGGCACTTTTCCCTTGTTAAAATAAACAATCATCAAAAGGATAAATTCAGGTTTAAGTATTAAGAAGAAAGTATAAAAGTTAAACAGAAAACGAGCATCTACATTTCAAAGAGAGAGCTACTTTCCACAGTTCTCGCAAAATTTTGGAATTTCCACGTTGTGTATACATTTTGGTTGAGAAGTACTTCAGGCTTTGGCAAGGGCATGTGAAGAAGCCGGATGCTATTGGGAAGGGTTTTGGAGTCCACGGCCCCCAACATTTGAGTATTGATCGGCTTAATCATTGGTTCCAATCATGAAAAGTAATGACATTTCAATTTCTCATGACAAACAAATATTCGAATTTCCATTTGGAGAGGGTCTATATTTAGTTTTTGATCCCGCTTCAAATAAAATTGTCTCAACTATGATACATATATTTAACCAAAAAAGAAAAAACGTAATGGTAACATTCTAATTTAGAGAATTTGGGAAATTTCTAGTTTCCCTTATTTCGAGGGATTTTACATCATGTCAATTTGTAAAAAAAATTGTCTTAAAATATAAAAAGTTCTTTCAGGTGAGCCCAAACAAACAATTGACTCAAAAAATCAATCAAAAGAATCAAATCGGGCAAAATATAGAAGTCAAGAACCAGTGAGAACAACGTGCATTTAAGATTAGTACCGGGAAAACAGGCCCAACCCGCGGGTTGGGGGCGGGTTCGGGTTGCAGAAAATGCAGCTCGAAAAAATGTGGGCTGCACGGGCCCGGCGCGCATAACCCACGGGTTATGCGGGCTCAACCCGCGGGTTGGCCCGTCAGCCCGCCTATTTTTTTTAAATTTTTTTGTTTTTTAAACAAATTTTTTACAATGTTAAATCTTTATGAACCACACAACACATAATTGTATATACTTGTTTCCATCTTATTGTTATTTATATATCAAAATGAATATTTTTTAAAAAATGTTTAGGATTAAAATAAATAAAATTTATTAAATATAGTATTATTACTAAATAATATATGAAAATTTATTCTAAATATATGTTTTGAAACCAATTAACTTCATAGTAATTATTTTTTGTAAATATTTATATTTATTAAAATTTATAAATATATATTAAATTTTTTTAAAAAATATAAAAATTAAAAAAAATAAAAAAAAAATGGCGGGCAACCCGCCATGGCGGGTCACCCCAGCCGCCCCCGCACCGTTTGGTCCACGGGTTGCTGTTTCCCAATGCTATCTAAGATCTTCCATCGCTATTTTCTGCTTTCTTTTGTTTTTCTTTATTTTTTCTCTGCCGAAAAGACCTTTTGTTGCATACTGATACCAGAGTTGTGATGGTAATTTTCGTATTTAACGGTTGAGCTACACAGAATTCACTATTCAAAAGCAATATGAATGCATCTTGTTTTTTTTTTCTTTTTTACAAAAGAAAGCAAATGCCTAAATAGAAAATGCTACAACATGGGAGATTGCAATGCTATCACTTTAAGGCCCCATGTATTGAGGTGCTGTGTGTAATAAAAAAGTAGAATCCAAATCCTTCTTAAACAGGACATTCGCAATTATATTACATTCTCTAGGTATAAATTGTAAATTGACATTCGCTAGCAATATGAATGCATCTTAGCATATCATAAAAATTCTTCTCAAGTTGCTTAACTGTGAGAAAAGAAAAATAACAGGGCACATAGCACCTGTAACCGTTATAATTGGAAAGAGAAGAACGGGAGGAAGCAATACATGAACCAAATTTAAACTACTGTCCAATAAAACAGATAAACGGGTTATCTATGCATCCAACCTTCTGCACAAATTACCTTGTTTTCAGTTTTAACAAACTCATCTTTCAGAGGTATATATCCGTTTGCTTTGACTGAGCTTTAAGATCCTTCAATTTCTTCAATATGTTTGTGAAGTAATCCTGCAAATACTTCTCTAATGTAATTATATCATTCTGATCCACGCCAAGAAGATTATATGTCTCTGCCATGGGAACGGAGAAAACAGTGTCGCTTGTTAGCACCTGCAAAGTCTCCCATTTAAATGATTAGTCCCGCTATAGTTGTATTTAACCACCAGTAAAATAAAAAAGGGTAAAACAAAAAAAAAATAACCCGGAAGTTTTTCCGTATGGGCGCTGATCAATTGGAAGTCATTAAAGAGCCATTTTGAACTTGGAAGTTTTAAAATAGGGCAATATTAACCTATATGATGGAATGCTAACGTTGACCTTTAAATGATAAAGTTCGACTCCAAAATGCATGGCTGGCAAATGATGTGGCATTCAATATATTCCAATTTATTACCAGCTCATCAAAACCTTCTAGTCACTTCCCCTCCCTCTCCATTTCACTTTCCCAGAGAAGCTATTTGCTTGCACGTCAGCGTTTGTATCTCATACCCACTCTTCGTCTTCATCCCCCTCATTGCCTCCACCGCCAACCCCACTGCCGCACATCTAATTCTACCGCTACCCACTTGCTTTTTCCTGCCTCCGCCGCAATTTGAATTAGAAAGATCAGATTGAGTTGAAGAACCAGATTTTGAGTCGAAGAAGAACCAGTTGACCCCATCAGCGTGCTCGTCCCTCCGATTGGCGTCACTAGCACCACCGCTCTACCGAACTTGCTCACCTCTTCCGACTGCTCCTCCCCCCGTTGCCATCATCATCATTGCCACCGCCACATTGTGCATCCACATGCTCATGAAGAATGTGATTGCAGACAGACCTATAACAGTAGTTCCAGGTTCAAAGGATCGCCACAAAACACCATCATGACATGCACTGATGTCATTATTTTTCCTGCCTCCGCCATGATTTGAAGCACAAAGATCAGATTTTGAGTCAAAATTGCATAACTTGAGGGGGTAGAGACGAGTAGAAGAAGAAGAAGATGATGATTTTGAGAAAACTAAGTGTGAGTATGCTTTTGCTGCTGCTACTGCAACCATAGTTATGACTTCTTCTTTGAGATTTTTTTTTTGGGTGAAGTTTTTGAGCTTGCTCTGATACTGAATGAGTGTGTGTGGATTTTGTTTGTGTAGATGCACTAGTGGGAAGAGATTGACATTAGTGAGGTGGTGGGTATGGAGTTGGAAAGGCCAGAGGAGGAGGAGAAGCGGTGGGAGGCAAAAAGGGAAGAGAGGTCCAACAGAGGAGGAGGATCACAGGAGTTAGAGTCGGAAGAGGAGAAGTCATCGAAGAAAAGGAAGGTGGAGGTGGAAGAAGGGGGACAGAGAAGAAGAGGATGACAGTTCTGGATGGGGTGTGGTAGGGTGATGATGTGGCATAAATATTGTTTGGCAGAGCCAAAACATTGAATTTGGTTAAACATTCATTCTGCTGGTGTGGGACGAAACTGCCCTGGCTTAAAAACTTTCAGATCCAAAATGGCCCCTTGATGACTTCCAGGTTACCAGCACCCATACAAAAAAACTTCATAGTTATTTTTACCCCTTTATCCAATAAAAAACAATGTGCTATGTATATACATAGAAAACTAGGTGCTCAAAATTAGTTGATAATTCAAATTTATGACATATACAGCTGTGGAATCACTGAAAAGAAAAATGCTCATGCCAAGTTCCATGCTGAACAGTTCAAATATTAATGATTTTCAAATTTTGGGTTCATTTTGTAAAACGTGTATGAATATTTAAGATTTAAGGGTCTGAACATCCAAGCACTTCTCTCAATCTCTTTCATATGGAATTCTCACTATTGGTTCACAATTTAGCATTGCAATGAAGTATTCAGCCAGGAACTTAAAGCAGGATTCAACACTGGAAAGTATACTTGAATAAGCTACAATTGTCTAAATATTTGCTTAACCAAAAAGAATATCTTGTTTATGATTTTAATAGGAAGGCTGTTGTGACATTTAGGTTTCAGACAATGAATGGGCAGCGTCAGGTGATTACACCACAGAGAAAATTCACGAACATATATATATATATATATATGAGGTCAATGGAAGTCACGCATAGGATTTTACACCCTTGAAGGACCATTCCCATGAAATTCGTTGTCTGAGATACTGAGCTTTTAATATTTAAAAGAAGTACAGGAGTTAATATATGAGTCATGTTTTCTTCTTATAACATCTGCTGAGGAAATAATACCTCTGAAAAAGATAACCTGTCAGCAACATCATTTGTCCACTCAAAAAACTGGGTCAACTGACGAGTGAGTCTTAAAATGGAGACTGGAACTGTAGTTACGTTAGCATCTTGACCTGCAAGCCTCTCACACAACGTTATCACCTAAAATCAAGAATGAAAAAGATCGATGAGCACGGATATGATTATGAGCAAGTTAGTTACTAGTTTAACTCATAATATGCATACCTCTTGTGTTGTCCATGCACGAGGACCAGCAAATGTAAGAAGTTTCCCATTTACTTTCTCGTTCCGTAAGGCTATAAATGTCATGCGAGCTATATCCTAGAAAAATGTAGAAATTGAGCAGAGACCTGGAATAAGAAACCCAACAGACAAGAAAGGAACCAGAGATGCATTACTCAACCTGAGTGTCCATGTAAGCAATTCTTGTTGGGGCATCAGTACCCCAAACGGATTTCTCTTCCAGGATAGGAACCGCGTACTGCCCAATAAGACCCTGCAATATTTTGCGTCAAAATTTGAAGTGTCAACAGAAGAGAAGAAAAATCTAAGATGTGAGTTTCCATCCATGCTTTTAATCAGGATTCAAAGTGCAGCACCATTGGATATGTACTTTCCAAGAAACTTTGCCTTGTTTATGTATATCATTCACATCAGGAAACAGTTTGCAAGACGTAACATCATGAAAATGGTAGTACATTAGTAAAATGATATTACTGCACCCCCAATATAAGAGTTAATTGGGTTTATATTTGGTTCAAAATATAAGATCTCAGTCCATTTAATCTCCTACATTAATCATTTTTCCCATTCTAATTCACCTAACTTGCAAACTAATATAAGATCCAATGTTAAGTTTTTCTCAAAATTGCTGCCCAGCCACAAAATTTTCCTGCTGTTAATCTCTCGAACAGAAGATGGCTTGACATGTTGAAATGTGCGCTAAAAAGTTACAGAAGAAAGCCCAAAACATCAATTTCTGGGGGGGAATTACTTGCATGAAACCACATAAACGGATAATGATGTGTTGGAGGCCTGAATCACGGAGAAACTTCTCGGTGCAATACTTGATCTCCATCAGTGGAACCTCTGGATGTTTATCGCAGTTATGGATGGAAAAGAAGACATATTTCTGAATTCCCATTGCCTTAGCACATTGTATAAGAGCAACTTTTCCTTCCCAATCTACCTAAACAAAATGAAAGGATAAAGTCTACTATTCAGAGTCTTCAGATAAAATAAGTCTACATAAAGAAAGACGGCAATAAAATCTTCCATCTGAAAAATACAGTTTTAATGGGCTCCTCTGGACGTCCGGTGGCACAGTCGATCACCGTATGTATTCCAACCAATGTGGCGGGGATGGTCTCTGGTCTGCTGAGGTCTGCCTGCTCAAAAGAAATATAATTAACCTAGAAACTTAAGAAGAAGAAGAACAAGTTGGCCTCTTAGTTGAGAAACTCAAACAATGAGCTTCAGAAACTAATTTAGCGCTGGCTGCCATAGCTGTGAACGTGACCAAAGACATGCAATGTCAAGGGGATGAGAGGAAGGCATAGAATGGAAGATGCAGATAGAAATAGCGGGAAAACATGGAGAAATTAGAAGTAAGAGTACATTGACAACGGTGGCACCCCAGTCTCGAAGGAAGTCAGCTGGAGCAGGCCTAGGCCTGACGAGGCACCTAACATCGTAGCCTTCGTCAAGCGCGCGCCTCACAACCTGCCTTCCCAGAGTCCCGGTAGCCCCAACCACCAGAATACTTGTTGCCCTGACAGGAGTCCCAGGACCAAGATTCACCGCCCCCGTCGTCTGAACCTGCGCCGTGCATCTCACCGGGGGACTCCTATGCAATATTGTTCCTGATAAACAATATCGTAAAATGCATAGCTCAGAGAAATCCGTATCACATGAATCTGGATAAGTGCGCATAAATTAGAATTAAACGAGCGAACCCGTAGAGGGAGAAAGGGAAAGGGATGGGAGAAGAAGGATTGGGTCGGGCGATACAGCGCGACACCATGAAAGTTGGGCGTTTGCAGCAAACTGCTGAGCGGTGGGGTGAATTCTGGCAGGTATCGGAAGCTGAGCGGCCCTCAGCGCCATATTACACAGGGATGCAGAAGGAGGAGCCAGGAGGAGAGTGGGAAAAAGAAGAGCTGGTGGATCATATGATGCCACGTCGGATGAGTAGTGGATCAGGTCTTCAGCAAACGTGTCCGACTCCTTTCCACCCTTTGCTAATCCAAGGCCTATATTGACTATTAAGAAATTAAATAAATAAGAAATTAAATAAAATAATATATTTATTATTTTATTAAAATTAATTTATCTTATTGTAAATTGATGTATAACCCACAATAAAAAATTATTTTAATATATATATAATCTAAATTAGATTATTTAACTTGATTTCTCAAAAAAAAAAAAAGTCAACAATAATTTATATAAAGAATTGGTAGTATTATGTTTTGAATTGAATTTGAAAAAAAAAATTTCATTATTTTAAATTAAATAGAGTAATATTATCTCCGGATCTTTATAAAAGTTAATTAACTTTTGTTGAGAGATTAAAAAGGAAGTTAAATACATTATTTTAAAGTATTTATATTTATTATTTTTCTACAATCTATATTGTCTGAATTATAACCTAATATATAATCTATTAATATATATAAATATTTATTTGCCAAAAAATGTAATGTGTTTTGCTTCGTAATCTCTCCAAAAAAAAAAGAAAGAGTCAAGTCGATTGTTATATTAAGCATTGTAGTAGTTAGTACTAATAGACAGATTATTATTCTTTTGGTGCGGTGAATGGTGGTACCTGTTAACTCTACAAATTTTGAAGATATTATTGATCGAACACAAAAAAATACAAACATAATATATAAATTAATTATATACATTCAAATAATATAATCAAACAAATACAACCAATCAAAAAAAGTATATTATAATACAGTACCTACCATTGGATCTGTTTGTGTTTATTAATTTATTTTATAAAATTATTTATTGATTATTCTAAAAATATGCTAACCAAATTTTTGTACATTTTTTTATTTAAGTTGAAAGTAAGCAGAGAGCCTTATATCTAGATGGAGAGGAAATTGAGAGGGTCTCAATGAAGAGGGCAAACTCTCACTTTTTTTATGTCATGGGAGTTGTTTCAGCCAAGAAGCATGTTGAGTGGTCTTATTTTTTGAATAATACCTAGATTTCATTACTTAAAACCAAAAAAGTACATCATCCCAGCCTTTGGCTATACTTTCATCAACGTCCGTCTCTCAAATAAAAGGTTGAGGTTGATTAAAGATACAAAAACTATCATCTAAATTGTGTGAGTGCTTAGCTAGTTGATTTGCAATAGATATTGCCTCAATACATGCATGAGTGATTATTAACTGCCAATTTCAATGCATAAGATTTCTAAGATCATTGACAATCTCCTTAAAAGGATAGTGGGGGCTCACAACCTCTTAAAGAGTAATTGATTGCTTCTATGCAGTCAGATTGTAAAATTACCCGCTTAAAACCTTTTCCCTAGCAAATACTAAGGCTTTGTATGAAACCGATTAATTCTGTAACCACAGGAGGGATAATAGTTAGTTTACAGCTGAAACCCCAAACCCATCTATCATTATGATCTCTGATATACCCTCCACAACTGCTTCAACCATTCGATAAAACTGATCCATCCACCATTAGATGACATCCTTTGACACCTTCTAGCTGTACAAGGGACTCATGTGCTCGTCGTCTACTTAGACCATATTGCTGAATGATGTCATGATCTAAGCATGCCTTCAAAAAGCTAGATTCAACATTGACCATTCCATTCATATGTTCTTCTCTAAAAAGCTTATTGCAAGGCAAAACCCATATATCCCAACACAGATATCCAAACAGAACCTTGCAAGGAAGTTTACCAACTTTTTGGCATCCATTGTGGCTTGTCAGATTCCATTTCAACCAGTTAGCTAATTGGAGAGAAAAGAACATTTCCCATTTGTTACGATGTACCATAGATCTCTAGCATTCTGTTGCCCTTGGGCAATCACGAAAGAGATGCATTAGATCCTCCTCCTACTCACAAACATAAGGGCACTCAGCTACCATAGTCAATCCGTGTTCCACTCTCAATTGGGCTATGTGAGTTCTTCCATGTCCTACTAAACACAAAAAGGATATACTTTTTTCTAATCTAGAATGGTATCCTTGTCTTACTATGTACATGTAATCTGATTAATGATGTGAAGAGGAAGTCACTACTCCATTTGCCTTCGATTCCAATCCCCATTCTGGAGGATGTAGTTAGCCACACATTCATTCCTGTCAGTTCTATCCTCATACCCTAGAGTCAGATCAATAAGAGGTTTGTTCAACTCTAACTAGTTGTCAAACGAAAAAGAAGTATTCTTGTCATTCTCAATCTTCCTCCCTATACCTGTTTTGAACCTTTCCCAAACCTTACATATGCCTCTCCAAGTAAGGGATGCTCCCTATTTTTTAACCACATGGGATATTGCTATCGTACCACATTTATATTTTGTTCCAAGAATTTAGACCCAGAGGGTGTCCTGTTGGCAAATTAGAACCCAAAAAAGCTTCATGATGAAAGCTTTATTTTGTTTATCTTTAATCCCCAACCCAACATCCTTATTTTGTTGAGTGGCTTCATAAGATGACATAGGTGTTTATGGTCATTTTTTTATAATAAAAAACTAATATAGTAGCCGAAAAAAGATTAAAGAACAAAAATTATCATTTTTGACGAAAAAATAAAAGCTAAAATTAGAGGGGAGGAAAAGATCGCCATGAAATACCAAAACATTAATGAATGTGAAAAACTGAGAGGAAATGTTGACTGTAATGGCATTGTTCCATTTCTTCTAAAAGCATTCGTTGACAATGACCTTTTTCTTAATGCAATCTAACCTTAAAATGGATAGAAGGATATTCCTCTGTCAGTGAAGAAATGAGAGTGAGGGAACAAAAAGTAGTTTTATTAAGTGTTCTCTAACTTGAAAAGTGTGCCCTAACCACTTCCACACCAATCACTAACACCACTGCCCTCTACAGCGAAGGACGATAGAGAGACTACACTACCACCCATGTGGTGGTGTGGAGAGCGAGAATCATCAAACTCCTATCCTTTCTAACAACAATAGAGCAAAGTGTGGGGGTGATGTGCACCGAAAAAGTGGAGAGAATACCAAATGCAAAAGACAAGCACAACATCAAGAAAGTTCGAATACATGACCATGAAAATGAAATGGAAGACATGATTTTAGAGGAGCAAAATCATCCTGCGACACGCAACCCAAAATGTAGCACTGTACAGAAACAACTCTTTCTTGATAGAATATATGAGGCCATGGAGGATGACTCTCATGGGCACGATGATGCCTCATAAAAGCAAGGAGAGAACATGACACCTGCTTCCTTCAAAGAAAAACTCCTTGGTAGTAGCAACAATGCTGAAGGAAGACATAACAGTTAAGAAGGACGATGTGTTGATCAACATGAAAGGTCTTGTACCATCTATTACATTCTCACAATGCATCAAGGATATCATGAAAAGCTGTATGAAGATGGCAGTGGTTGTTAAAGTCCTACAACGCTTCATTCAACAAGACACTCTGCAAAGCCAAATCATCAACTCTAAAAACCAAAGGGGAATATTAAACTCACTGAACTTGATGCTAGTTGCTATATGATCAAGTTTGAAGATGAAGGAGACTACCATAATGCTCTGCTTAGGGGACCGTGGGTCGTGTTTAGGCATTATCTAACTGTGTATCTATGGGAACCCACCCTCTCACCCCTTAACCTCAAAATTCAACAAGCATATGGCTCGGTCCATTTGCCAGGATTGCCCTACCACTACTACCATAAAAGTGTTTTGCGAGCTATAAGAGAGGTGATATGCCAAGTGTTGCATATAGATTACAACACAGAAGGAGTAGACAAAGCGAGGTTTGCCCAACTTGTTAAGATTGACTTAACAAGGCCTATAATAACTATGCTTAAATTGGATGATACAATTCAATTTGTTGAATATGATGGGCTTCTTACTATTTGCTATCATTGTGGGAGATATGCCCATCTTGAAGCTTTATGTCCCCTAAAGTTGTAATAATAAGCTCCAGTGCATGCATCAACCAGTACACCGGCCCACAACACTCCGCACCTCAACAAGTGTTTCCAATGGAGGAAAGAGCACATGTCATGAAGGAGCATGAGAATAAGCTTTTTGGAGAGAGGATATAAGTGCCTTCTCGATCTTGGTGAATAAGTAACAAGAACAAAAAAGATCCTGCACGCTATCATAAAGAAGAAATGGTTGGCAACAAATTTGAGATCCTTGCAACCGGACACCAATGTGTATAATTAAGAAAGTAACTCTAACACTTGCATAGCCCAAGACATGATACCAATTGCCCAATCAATCCCATTGCAGCAACTAGAAAAGAAAGTACCTACGAAATCAATAGCCAATAAGACCACAATGCAAGTCAAAGCAGTAGCTCTAAGAAAGCAACGCAACCACAAACTTCCAACAACACCATCTTTGACAATCCTACTTACATTGAAGCACAAGTACCTACATCGCTTGATGTCACCAAGTACATAATAGTCTCCCTTTTAGGAAGACAACAATTGTCGAATTAGATCTCAATTTGTCACTCAAGACAAGGGGCTCTTACAAATGTGGCCTAAAGCCCAATCTTATAGCATTAAGGGCAACCTTACTCCTAAGTCACCTGATAAAAGCCAAATAAAAGAGGGCTTCAAGCTACAACCCACTGACAAAATAAGAGACTTTAGGCCTAAGTTCAAAGATGCAATTAGGACCTCTTCAAAGGAAATAACCAAGCATTGGTTGAAGTGTTTGGAGCTTCTATTCCCTTAAATGAGGAAATGACCTATGTAGAGGCCCATGAGATTTTGATGATGATACCATATCAAGCTCCAACATGGAGCAATAATCACTATCACTAATGAATAAATCATATTTTGTGTGGAATTGCCAACGAGCTTTGTCTAGTCATTTCCACAGAGCCTTGAATTCTCTTGTCCAAGGATACAAGCTGACTGTTGTTGTCCTTGTAGAACCACAAATTTTTGGAGCTCAAGCAAACAAAGTTAATAGAAAAATAAATTACCCAACTCACACAAAGTTGAAGCACAAAGCTTTTTCCGAGGGATTTAGTTATTATGGCATGATCATGTCAACCTAAAGGTGCTTCTTAATCACAAGTAGTTCATCCACACCTCCATTCAAGGTGAGCAAAGTGAGCAAAACATGTTATTCACGGCAGTATACGGAAGCCCTTCCTCTACACTTAGTGAGCGTCTATGGAAAGACCTTCTCCAACTCCATGTCAATAATAATGAGCCTTAGCTATTAGCTGGAGATTTCAATAATACTGTAAATGCCAATGAAAGAAAAGGTTGTGTTTAAAGGAACCCACCCGATAGCAAGGAATTTATAAAATTCATCTATGAGGCTGGGTTAATTAACCTACGATTTTTAGGTCCAAAATGTACATGGCAAAGGGGCAGTCTAATGGTTTGCCTTGATAGAACTCTAAGCAACATTAAATGGGCTTCCATCCAGCCTAATACTCAAGTCTTGCATCTCCCTAAAATTTAGAGTGATCACAGGCCTTTCTTAATAAAAAATATTGTGCCAAGCAGTAGAGGCTCTCCTCTTTTTCAATTTCTAGTAGCATGGGTTTTGCATCCGAATTTCAAGGATCTTGTTACCAGTGTTTAGAATAACAATACAAACTTGGCAAACACTATCTCTTGTTTGACTCAAGTTGCCTAGATATGGAATATTAATGTATTTGGCATGGTAGGGAAACAAAAATGAAAAATGAGGACCCGGATTGCTAACACCCAGCTTGCTTTGGAGCACCAACTGTACTCCCAATATTTCCTTGACCTTGAAAGGTCTCTCCTCAAAGAATATGAAGAATTATGCCTTAGGGAGGAGATTTTATAGCAGAAAAAAAAATCAAGGATTCAATGGATTAAAGATAGTGATTGCAATACTAAATATTATCATACAAAAGCTTTCCATTAAACGAAGGTGTAATAGGATTCTTATGCTCAAAACAAGGGAAGAGGTTTGGGAATCAGATTAGTTCAATATCGATGGAATGGCCACCAACTACTTTCGAGACTTATGCATAGCTGAGCATGTAACAGCTCAGAGCTACTCCCTTTGAGATATTATTCCTATTGCAAATAGAGCGTGGTTTTGTTTCCCTATGTGTAGCCAACTAAACACCCAGAAAATGCATCCTCGAAGGGAAGGTATAGGCACCCTTATGAGACGTGTTTTGTTCCCTTTCCTAACCAATGTGGGGACTTCACACACCTCCTAAGGTCATAAGGTCAATGCTTCAAAAACCAGAATCTACTTCTCAAATAATGTTTCCAACCATACGACAACGTCTATCTGTTCAGTTCTAGGCTTCCAAAGGACTAAACAACTAGGCAATTACCTTGGAGTTCCATTACTCCATAAGAGGGTCAAGAAGGAAACATATAGATACATTACGGAAAAGCACGAAAGCAAGTTATTAGGATAGAAAGCCCATACTCTAACTCTTATAAGAAGAATAACCCTAGCCCAATTAGTTCTTGAATCAGTATCAATCTATGCTATGGAGCACAACTACAATCTCTCGGATCCAAGCTTTGATCTAGAACTTCATTTAGGTCACTACTACATACCATAGAAGCATTCATCTCATGAAATGGAGCAAGGTCTGATAGCCTAAGGATAATGGAGGGTACGACTTAAAAGACCTAAAAAAGCAAAATAATGCCTTTCTCCTTAAACTTGCCTTTACTTTCATGACTCAGAAAAACCATTTCTGGATCTAGTTGCTATGAGCCAAGTATGGATGGGATCCTCATGAACAGAAGGCCAAGTGAACTCAAAATGTTTCCTATTTATGGTAAAGCATGTCAACAGTATGGGCTGATGCAAACATGGGTATTAAATGGACAATGGGTGATGGGCACCATATATACCCACTTTTGGAAGGATCATTGGGTGGGTGACCTAGGGTCTCTTTACCACCTTGCTTACTCTCTGATTCCAAGGGAAGATATCTAGAAGAAAATCATTTACTATGTGATGCCTGATCAGGAATGGAAGTGGTCAAAATTCAAAAATCTCCTTCCCCATAAGATCTTAACCACAAGTGCTGCAACTACACCACCGCCACTGACGGAGTCTGCCAGCGAGGGCATATAGCACCTCACCACAAGTAGCGATTTCAGTATCTAATCAGCTTACTGCCTACTAATGGAAGGAAATTGGGATGAACCCATAAAATTATGGTAACTAGCATGGAAGGGGCCTGGCCCACAGAGAATCAGGACTTTCATCTGGCTCACGATAAACAATGTGCTTCAAACCAACAGTGAGAGCTCAGAAGACATATAGCTATTAATAGCACATGTGTGTTATGTGGGCACGCACAAGAGGATATTAATCATGTTCTTAGATATTGTCCTTTTGCCCAAGAATGCTAGAGTCTCATTCTACCTTCAAATTGGTTTCAAGCTTTCTGCTCTTTGGGTTTTGACAATTGGTTACTAAGAAACCTCCAACAAAATGACAGGAGCTCTACCTAGTGTATCACCTTGGGAATACTATGTTGGAAGCTGTAGGGTGCTGGTAATCGTCGAATATTCCAACATTAATCCTTTCAAGCCCACCACCTAGTTAACAAAGCTCTATCACTAGTTGACCACACTGTACACTTGTCTCACTTTATTTCCACTATGCCAATGTAATAGGCTTCTAATATTTCTCTTAACCCATTTTGCAAGATTGTATTTGATGTAATTAACAATTTTTGATGAATGAAATTTCCTTTCACTTAAAAAAAGGCTTAGAAGGAAATTTTTTATTCTTTTGATGATTAATAATCTCCCAAAGAATTAACCAGAGGCAGATTAAGTGGATTTTGCAAAGAATCTTCCATTGCTTCCTCACTAAGATGTTGTTTAGAATTTGAGAACCCAATTTTATGTTAACACAACAATGAATAATTTTTTTATATTCAAATTTCCCCATTCAAACAATCCAGCAGAGAGAAAGAAAGTTATGATATAAAGTTGATATAGCTGAAGAGAAAACATCCATCCAAGATTTTGACTACCATGATAAAAAAATTGACTTTTGTGCGTAATTATGTTGGACTACATATAAAAAAGATCTTGCGAGTGGTTTTCTTTTTTATGCATTATTGTACTAGATTGAGGGTTTTTTAGTCATCCGTAAGAGATGAATCTATTGGATGGCATTTGCTTTGAAATATATTTGTTACATGAAGAATGCGCTATGCATTGTGTTTTCATGAAAAACAACTAGACAGACTATTGCTCATTTTGATTCAATATATATAATAAGAGTAGGCTCAATTGGATCATTGAGCGCAAAGTATTTGGACCTTTGAGCACATTTTTCCTGTTAGGAAGCGCCTCATTTGATCTGACCAAACTAGGACCAAATTTCTAGCATGGAATTCAAATAGAGCTAATTTATGTACGGGACCTACTTAATGATGACAAGATACGCTTGCCATCTTTTCCATTTTCCAAAAGGAACTTGGATAATGGAGCTTTAATTTCTAGCATGGAAGTCGAATAGAAACTGTGTGAGCTGGTGTCAACATGTACGGAATGATATGTAATGTGAAAGAAGAGAAGAAATTACAGAGAGACAAACTTTAACCGACGAAATTGAAAGCTCTTGACTTTGAAGGATAGACGCAATCGATAAGGTTAGTAACAAAGAATTATAATAAAAGGGTTATAGAGATGGCAGCACGTGAGAGAATGAATTGATGGTGGGAGAGTCACGCTGGGGGCAGCCCGTGAGGTAAGTCGATTGGATGTACTCGGAAGGTTCGCGACGTTGACTCCCCCTGTGGGTATGGGATCATCATCTCTTGCAACCAAATAAAGTGAGGGGTGATAGCAATACTATACTGGTTTTTAACGCTTCCCCAAAAAAAAAAAAGTGATAGCGGTGAAGGCCAAAACTGTTGTCCCTGACCTGACAAACGTAAAAAAGACAGCATTAGTTGTCGCAATTACTGGTATGTTATTGCACATTTATTTGGAGATCTAGGAATATATGGATGGATTTTATCTAAGGGTGAGCATTATGCGCCCGTAGTTATAACCAATTTTGGCAACAGTGGAGTGAAGGGAGGGGTGACCGTGGATAAATAAATTAATTCCCCGAGACTGAGGCTGTGGAAATAGATCTCCAGTATTTGGAAAAAAAAGAAGATCTCCAGTATTAATAGGCTCAACTGCTTCAACTGTTTGCCTTTTTATTACCGCACTACACCGTACGTGTCGCATCTTTGTCGCTCGCAAGCATCTGTGGAGGAAGTGAGGAACGAAGAATCAATAGTTTACAGCGTGGACTAGAGGGTCAAGACCTGCCCCCCCTCTAAAGCCGAAATAGAGACAACGAGTTCCACTCTGTCTTCAGTCTCAGAACCACCACGCGAAGAACAAAAGCCAGCTCTTGGGTGCTTGGTAAATAGTAATAGTATCGGCATCAACTATCATTCATCTATGGTTTGTGCGATCGCTTAGCAGAGAAGGTTGTGTTACTCATTCCAGCCATGGGTTGCTGCCCATCGTCATTTCTGACCGAAACTCACCCAGAAAAGCAGCAAAATCAACAGCCCCCTCACCATGTTCACACTCACAACCACATCCATACCCAACCACACCCGCCACCTTCTCTGACCGCCGACCCATCTGCCGCTGGTGGGGTTCCTTCTTTCTCCGAGTTCTCTTTCTCCGACCTCAAAGCGGCCACCAATAATTTTAGTTCCGACTTTATTGTGTCGGAGAGTGGGGAGAAGGCACCCAACCTTGTGTATAAAGGTCGCCTCCCCAACCGTCGTTGGATTGCCGTCAAGAAGTTCACGAAGGCTGCATGGCCCGATCCCAAGCAATTTGTGGTAACTTTCGTCTTCTGTCACCTTTTCTTCTTCTCAAGTATCAAATTTCTGGGTTTTTTCTTTTTCCAAAAATATTTCGATACCTATCTCATCGCTAAATTATGTGATTCTTAGGATGAGGCGTCAGGTGTTGGAAAATTGCGACATCGCAGGCTTGCTAATTTGATTGGCTACTGCTGTGATGGAGATGAGAGGCTACTTGTTGCAGAATACATGCCCAATGACACTCTCGCTAAGCATCTTTTCCACTGTATGTATCATCTGTTTCACAAACAATCTACTGGCTTTCATCACTTTGGTTCAAGTGTGCCTTATCAGCTCTCACTTTTCGGCCCATTCGTTGTCACCAACTGTAGCCGTGTATATTTGGACCTTTCTTATTACCTGTTCATTTAAAATCTTTTGGCAAACAGTCATGAAAGGGAATCAAGCTTTGCTATTTTTTCACCTCTAAATCTGAGTGACTGCTGCTTATTAGCCGCTGTTAGTTGAATCACTCACATTTCTCTACAATGTGTTATTGATAGAAAATGAATACAATATATACAGTAGGTTTACACAATCAAGGAGAGTAAATCAAGGAGTAAAACAAGGAGAGAAACAAGGAGGGAAACAAGGAGAGAAACAAGGAGAGGAAAACAAAGAAAGCACTAAGTATTAAAAAATTCAAATTTGATTTCTAACACTCCCCCTCAAGCTGGAGAATATATATCTAGCATTCCCAGCTTGCTTCAAAGTCCTTCAAATTTGATCCGAGGAAGAGGCTTGGTCACGATGTCTGCAACTTGGTCTGCTGAACGAACATAATCCAACTTGATGATTCCTCCTTCAACTTTCTCTTTAATGAAATGCCTATCAATTTCAACATGTTTAGTTCGGTCATGATAGACTGGATTCTT
>QFDD01001585.1:0-27552 GCA_006871305.1 Vachellia collinsii | reverse complement strand
GAGATTGAGTTGGAAGTCGCTGACATTTTGGATCAATATCGTCGTTTGCATCACGATTTTGAGATTCGAAGAATGTTACCTTTCTCTTGGAGCTCCAAGAAGAAGCGATCCATCCTGCCCAGGTCCCCTCCGTCCTGGTCGTGGAGTTGCCGCCGTAAAACTTCCAAGTCCAGAATCTTTTTCGGGGGAAAGCTGGTGCTAATAAAGTCTCCTGAACCTGCACCATGTCGTCATTGTACTCTCCCTGCTAGGAAACGAAGAAAGGCATCATAAGCCCACGCTCCGTCCTCCGTCCCAGCGCGTGACAGGATGGAAGGAATTGTCGCTGTTCTAACAACGAAGGTCTCATGGCTCGAGTCAAAGTGCGACTGTATATGTGATGAGGGTTTAGTTTCGTAGGCGTTGTACTAGTTCGTTCATTCTTTCATTGCTTGATTAATGTATCATTGCAAGCAAATTTCAATCCTTAAATGTACTGAGATCAGTTTTGTCTTACTTGCGGATATATATATATTTATATATATATATTTATATGTGTGTTGTAACATCTTAGAGCCCCTCTTTTGTAGATGTTGTTCTTGTTGCAAACAAACTAGGGTTTTATTCTCCTAGAGTTCTACAATACTCCAAAAAATACATCTACAAGGGGAAGGTATCGGCATTTTTATAAGATGTGTTTCATTCCCCTTTTCAACTGATGTAGAACTTCACATAGATTCATCCTCAAAGGGCCCAGTGTCCTTGTTAGCACATCTACTGGAGGCTTGGCTTTGATACAAATTTCATTCATTCATTCATTGCTTGATTAACATATCATTGCAAGCAAATTTCACTCCTTAATTGTACTGAGATCAATTTTGTCTCACTTGCGGATATATATATATTCATGGGTTGTAACATTCCAGTACCCCTCACTTATAGATATTATTCCTGTAACAAACAGAGCATGATTTTATTCTTCTGGAGTTCTATAATATTCCAGAAAAAGCTTCTATGAGAGGAAGGTATTAGCACTCAACTGATGTGGGACTTCACATCACCCCTCAAGAGGGCATAACATCCTCGTTGTCGCAACTAATGGAGGTCTAACTCTGATACCAATTGTAACATCTCCAAAATCCTCCCTCATAGATATTATCCCTATTGCAAACAGAGCAGGGTTTTGTTTTTTAGGTTTCTTCAATAACCCATAAATAGAGCAGGGCTATCCCTATTGCAATTGGGAAAGGGAACGAAACACGTCTTATATAAAAGTTACATAAACAGATACTTAATCATCATGGACGTGTTTTCTGGGTGACTACGACTGTATCCAGAGAAACAAAATCTACTCTTGGCTATGATTGCAAATATGGACAATATTTGCAAGGGAGGGATGCTAGGGTGTTACATATGTGTGTGTAAAAAAAGTATTCGTCAGCCATAGAAGAGGAAAACAACATCATTATTTGAAAAAAAAAAAGGCAGAATTGGGGAAAAGTCCCCCATTGGAGAATTAATTGCAAAATGGGACCTTTCACATAGATGCAACTGAACTTCCATAATATACAACTGAGCTTCCACGTTATGTGCAACTGAGTTTCCACATATGCAATTGAGCTTCCACGTGTGCAACTGAGCTTCCACATGTGTAACTGAACAGATCCCATTTTATAATTAATTCTCCAATGAGGGATTTTTCCCTAATTTTCTCAAAAAAAAATGTGATTTCATATTTTTTTTTTAGTTTTTTCGAAAGGGTTAAGGAGGAGAAATTAAAACTGGAGAATATAATCTTGTGGATTTTTTTCAAGACAATAAATTGTCGTATACATATTTATATATTGACAAAATTGAAAATAGAAAGGATTAGCAATGGAGTCTGATTCCATTGCCTCTTCCCCATTCATCATTAGTTTTTTGAGGAGACCATCCGTGTTCAGCTGTCAAAGCTGCATAAAGCATTGGATCAGAGCACAAGGAAACATTAGATAACCTAATCCATTGTTTGTCATTGTGTGGATTCTGACATGGTCAAATCTGATGATGAGTTTTTTTACGAGTATGAGAACAAGAATCAAAGGCTGCCAAGAAACCCTGAAAGAATGTCAAAAACAATTTTACAAAAGCTCCTCCCTGATGGAAGAAATTCATGCTGAATAGAAATCCATGGAGTTCCCTGGGGAGAGCCACAAGAAGAAGCCCAATTAAGCGTGGCTTGAGAGATACGGGAACAAGCACCCTTCATCTGGCTTTCAACACCATCGTTCAGTCTCCCATGTTTCTATATCATCATTGATATAATTTATTTTCAACAGCCGAGAAAGAGTTCAGCTATAATTAAAGAAGGCTGTTTTGATTTATAACACACCAAAGGAAAAAAATGACCGCTTGATGAATAATTAAAAGTGGGCCCATAAGGTTACCAAGCTGATTTCGCGTGGTGTTTGCTTCAACTTTTACAGTCAAACACATTATATGTGAAAGATCACAGATTTTGAGCAGAACCTATTTGGCGCCCTAAATTTCTCTCCTGATTGATTTCGGACTCTGTGGCGTTTCAGGGCTCAATATACTTCAAATCTTCTTCTCAACCCTTTATTCTCGTTCTTTCATTTGTTCCATTCGCTAGCTGTGAATTTCCCTATTTCGTTCGTTCGCTCGCTCATATGGCGGCTTTTGATGAGTCTGAACTCGAAGTCGCTCAGATTTTGCTTCAGCTACCTCATTTGATTTTCGATTCTGAGATTCGAAGCATCTTTGCTCTCACTTGGGGATCCAAGAAACAGCGAACGATGAGCCGGTTCGCTCCGTTGAGTAGCTGGAAAACCCCTGTTTCGTTGCCAAATTCGAAACTGATAATCACTCCGAAGAGGAAGAGATCAGAGAATCTTCACCAGAATTCGTCCAGGTCTGGAGGCACCAAAGAAAGATCATCTTGTCTCTCTGCCGTGAAAGATGAATCGTCCAAGAGGAAGACGGTCAAACGTTGTTCCAATTCTTCCAGCCGTGCTTTCCTCATCCCCGATCTGAATCTTCCTCCGTTGATCGAATCAGAAGAAGAAAACTGTCATGAGCATGAAGAGCATAAATCCACGCTCCTTCTCAGTCTTCTCAGGGAGTGATGAAGATTTAACGGTCAGAAAATTTTGCCGTTCTATCAATGATCTTGTTCGCGTCAAATTCGGTCATATTCTGCTTCAGGAGAACAAGGGCTTCGTTTTGTTGTAGTTAACTTTACGCCTATATTCTGTCGCTTCAGGAGATCCTGTAGGAGGAGTGATTAATTAACTGATTAATTGATTGATCTAGGGTTTATCATGTAATTACAATATCATTAACTTTAACCCTTTGTTAATTAATTGTACAGAGATCCGTTTTGTCCCATTAATTGACTTAGCTATATATTGAGTATAGCCCTCTCTCTTCCCTTCCCTTGTGTTCATGTAAAATTACCCTTATATCCTATTATTCATGATTCTTGTTTTTATTCATGATTCTAGTTTTTACTCTAACTATGATCTCTATTTTAGATTTAAATTTCATTCTATTAAAAAAAAAGTCGTCGTCTTCATTTTTTATATACAAAAGGAATAGTAATCTTAATTTGCAAAATTAACTTTTGTCATCATTTACAATTTTTTTGTTACTTTTAATATATTCATCATTTACAAATTCAATTCATATAAAAAATCCTCGTATTTTTTTAAATAACAATCAGATTTTATTTGTTTCCATATGCTTGTTTGCTAAATGACAAATTAATTAATGATTCGTCATTTTTTTTCTCAGCATGATGCGAAGACTTTCCTCAACTGTATAATTATGATTAACCTAAAAATAGAATTGCACCGCCCTTCTTTTATTTTCTTTTGATATTTTCCATCCAAGGGATATTTTCTTTCTGAATATAGGAAATTTGAATAATACATAGGAAAAGACAAAAAAGGAAAAAGGAAAAAGAGGTAGGAAAACGTACAACTAACGATCAAGGATTATCCCCTCTTAACATGTAGCGATCATAAAGTGGGTCTTATTTCATATTTCACTTAAAAAGGTATTTTTTTAATGCAAAGATCAATTCAAACCCATGACAACGTATCTAAATGTTCTAGATACTTGCCAATTGTTTCAAAACTTATTGACTGGAACTGGTGACATATCTTCTGAATTCCTCAGGTGAGATTGGAAAGGTCCAATTCTTTTAATTTTCATTACGTTGAACTAAAAGGCTATTAGTGTTTTATTACGTATTTTCAACTTTTCATGTATGAAGTAGAGTACTATACGTTTTTTTTAACCTCTTTGAGTTTATGTACATCATCTCTTATTTTTAATATAAGAGTCATTTAATTAATTTTTTTTAAAAAAATTAAGGAAGTTAAATAGATAGTTTAAAAGTATTTATTTATATGTACAATTAGATTGAATATCAGCTTTTAAATTAGGTAAATTAATTTAAAGAAAAATGATAAATATAAATGCTTTAAAGTAATTTATTTAACTTAATTAATCTTACCAATAAAAGCCAGATGACTTTTATACTAAAGGTCGAAGTAGTATTTGTTAAGTTTTTTTAAAATTTCTTACATGTTATTTTTCTTGAATAAGTAGTAATTTCATGAGAAATATATTCTTCAAATTAAACCCACATTATTTCTAAATTATTGGTTAAAATAATTTCAAAACAAATCATTGTTCTAACTAGGCTTTAATCAAAGAAGACTGTTTAGTTACTAAAAAAGTGGGCCCATCTGAAACCCAAGCTAAAATATCGCGGGCTATTTGTTTACACTCAGCTATTCACAATAAATGAAGATCACTGATGAATGTGGGTAGGATCCAATTGGCGTGAGACCCAAGCAATCGAATCACTTCCTCTTTTATACTCCAGATCTTCTTCACAATTCATCGTTTCCGTCGTTCGCTAGCTGTGAATTCCCCATTTCGTTTTGCTCAAATGGTTTTTGATGAGAAAGAAGTCCAAGTCGCTCAGATTTTGCTTCAATTTCCTCATTTGGTTTTCGATTCTGAGATTCGAAGCATGTTTTCTCTCGTTCGGGATCCAAGAAACAGCGAAAGGTTCGCAGGTTCGCTCCGCTGTGTGGCCGCAAAAACCCTATTTCGTTCCCAAATTCGAAGCTGAGAAGCACTCTGAAGAGAAAACGATCGGAGAATCATCACAGAAATGGGCCGAGGTTTGGCGGCACAAAAGGAAGAACGTGTTGGTGTGTCTGTGCTGATAAAGGCGGATCGTGCAAGGGGAAGAAGGTTGTCCGTTCTTCTAAATCTTCTGGTTCTTTTCTCCTCCCTGATCTGAATCTTCCTCAGTTGTTAGAAGAAATAACACTGGCATAAGCAAGAAGCGCCTACACCCACGCTCCTTCTCAGCGCGTGATGATAACGCGAGGGAGAATTGCTGCTGTTCTATCAATGAACATCTTCTTGTTCGATGGAAATTGGGTACAGGTGAAAGAACGATTCAGATATTTTTCTGCAATGAGGGTTTGGTTTCGTAGGTGATTTTGGGGTTAACGGCAATATTATGTTGATTTAGGGAACTATAGAAGGAGTAATTAATTAACTGAATGATCAATTGATCAAGGGTATATTATGTAAATACCACATCATTAACTTCAACCCTTGGTTAATTAATTAATTGTAAAAAGATCAATTTTGTGTTTATCGAGTGAGCTATATGAGTATTCTTCTCTCTTCTGGTTTCTTTTCTCTATAGCTATGGCTGTGTGTGTGTTTCTACAATTCTGTTTGCTATTGACGTTCGCCCATGTCTTTGTTCTGCAATTGCATTCCATGAAGAATGAAGCGACTTGTCAATTAAGATGCTTCAGAAACGTTTCGCTGCTTCCTGCAGTATTTATTTTCTGTGTCACAATTCAATATTTCCTTATTCATTATGATAGGAGTTTTTTTTTTCTTTTTTGGAGTGGAAGGGAAAATGTATTAACAATTTATGATAGGAGCAAATAATAATATATGATTCACTTCCAACATATCTTACTTTTATAAATAAATAAAAATTTTGAAAACAGGAAGTGAAAAATTGATTGATATTTAAACCAACTCATGAAATTAAATTAAATAAACCAGTACGAGTTTAGTGTCGGAACTGGAAGCAGAGAAATAGCCACATTCTCCAATTTCATTCCAAGAGTTTGGGCATAAATAGCGTGGATTGTCTCAAACTCCGACATGAATATAGGAGGCACTCCATAAGGAGACACTTCATGATCTTGTTCATGGGGAGGCACATTGATGAGATAATATATAAACACGAAAAGCATCGTAGGAAGATGGTGACACTTTCATCTTCGTAATATCCAATCATTTCTTTTAACCCATTCAATAGTTTCTACAATGAGTACTTTTTTTTAATATTTACATGTGTCCTACTATTATAAACAATAATTCTATCAGAGATAATCACGTTGAAAAGGCTGTTTGACATTAAATCTGAACACATGTTAATATAGAGGTTTTGATTGATGTTGAAATCAAGTGAAGAACAAAACAAGTGTTCATGTTTATGCAAAGATATAGTAAACAAAAAGTTACGACTTGAAACATCTCAATATATTCATATATAGAAAGAATCAAAATGACAACAGCCATGAATTTGAAGACAACACAACAAGAAGCATATGACTATCTTGCATAGGAGAAGCTTTTTCTTGGGAACTCTCATTAATTTTCTCAAAATGGGGGAAATTACTACAATAACCTAAATATTATATTTAATTACCAAAAAGCCCAATAATAATTGAAACAATCAAATGACAAGTTTAAATATGTAAAAGATGACAGTGGATTTATACTCATTACTTTTCATTAGAACTTTTTTATATTTAAGTCTCTCTCTTGTGACATCATAGTAATTTTTGCAACAAAAAAAAAAAGTCCTAAGCGTTCTTCTTCTATCGAATTAGAGGCAAAAAGAAATTCTATTATTTTTAATAGGTTATTTCTACTGGGGCAATTTATAAAATTCATATTTTAATATTTGGACTTTCTCAATTATAACTCCGCTTATGTTTAATAGCCGGTCTTAAGATGAGGGTTGTGTTATGTCATGCCTCACTTATCACATTTTAATATCTCATTGGAGACCATAATTGAACCACTTAACTATCCTCCATACATAGAATTGGCCAAAATAACAAAATTTAAAACCTTACCAAAGTTACTATTCATTTGGTAAATTTTCAGATTTTTTGGCTCACTTTGAAAATTTATAACTAATTCTAGCAAAATTAAAATTGAGTGATTTAAGTATCTAAATGAAGCTTATTGAATTTCCCACCTTTACTTTTGTGGTTCCTTGCCTTTGCTCTTAGAACTTTGTTCTATAAAGTGTTATTATGGGAGGGTGAGATTTCATAGGAATCTCCATAGCAAAATTACTATCAATAACATTAATATGCATAATTGTCACTTATATCAACCAAGTCATGCATGCATGTGAAATGCTATCACTTAAAATGGAATTTGCACATAGTATGATATGTCATAACTACCAATACATAGAAAAGTTTCTAGCACATAAACATCACTACAAAAAAACATGACATTTGTAGCGGTTTCCCAAACCGCCACAAAATATGTAATTTGTAGCGGTTGTGAACTAATTTGCCGCAGAAAATAAGCGTTTGCCACGATGGTTAATTAGTAGCGGTTTAAAACCGCTAGAAAATTTGGCGCGAAAGACCCACCAAAATTGCAGCGTAATTTTGCAGCGGTTTTATGGAAAAAAAGCGCGGCAAAATGCGAAAGGTTACCAATTTGTAGCGGTTCTTTAAACCGTGACAAAATAAACCAATGCAAATTTGAAACGTCATGGAATTCCCTCCAATTTAGCAGTGGTTATTATGAAACCGCTACTAAGTTTCGTGTTTTCCAAGAAGTCGTCTTATTTTGCAGCAGTTTTGGGCAGCGGTTTTCCTGGAACCGCTGCTAATTCCCTCCAATTTGTCTTTTGTTATGCATTTGTTTATTTAATTAATTAATATTGATTTTGCTGAAATAATCTTTTTTTTTCGTTTCAAGCACTTAAATCACTACAGCAAATAATATATGTTATTTAATTATTAGTACTTCATTTTAATTAATTATTCATCTATTATAAATTATAAATTACTTTCTATAATTGTTATAAATTTTTTTAATAATTAAAATATTATTCAGAATAAAGTTTATAACCGCTACAAAAAACCTAGTGAGAGAAATAAGGCGGATTTTTAAATTATTTATATTTAAATTTGTAGCGGTTTTAAACCGCTGCAAAATGTTGGCGGGAATTTTTAAATTTTGGCGCTGAACCAATTTTCAATTTGAACATTAGCAGCAGCGGTTAAAAAACTGCTACAATTTTTTGTCACTCATTTTAAATTTTGTAGCGGTTTCGTTGAGCTCTACAATATTTTTTATTTCTTTTTCTGTAATTAAATTTTAGTAGCGGTTTTATATCTGCTACAAATTCTGCACCGTTTCCATTTGTAGCGGTTATTAAATGCTGCAAATTAGTAGCGGGTTTTCTTGGCTGCGCATCGGTTCACTAAAACCGCTGCTAATCCTATTGCCACGGTGAGTTTTGCAACGGTTTAGTGAACCGCTGCAATATCTCCTGCAGCGGTTAATAACCGCTACAATGACAAGAAATAACCGCTACAAATGCACCATTTTTTTGTAGTGCATGGAAAAATTCATCAATAACAACTATAAAACAATATTAATGCAAAAGATAGTAATTTTGCTACCTTAACTCCTGAATTTGGCACTTAACTTCTCAAGTGACCTTTCAACTTGCTTCTTGCACTTTGAGCTCTTCCTTTTGCAAATAAGACTCCTACACATAATATAATGCATTTGGCATCACAATTAGACCATTTCCAATGCGTTATGACAAATAAAAGTCCATAAAGCCCAATCTTGACAATTTCAATATTTTAACTTCCAAATTTTTGAATTTTGATTCTAATGCTTCCAAATTTTGTTTTCTCACTTCTACCCTACACAATGTTGCCTTCTAAATCCATTGGAAGTATTAAAATAATTAAAAAGTCACTCCTTCTCCCAAGAACAACAGAAATCAGAAAATGCACAGAAAATTTCAGCAAGTGTGGCTTTCACTTTCTATCATCACACACATGCATAAAATCATTTCTTGTAACCGCCAGAAAAAAAAAAAAGATAAGGGATCAGAATGTAAAAAGGATAAATGTGGGAGGGCAAAATTGTAACTTCACCCTCCACACATGCCACACATGTGGCAGACAAATAAAGCCACAATATCAGCATTTCTATCCCCATTCCTACTTCGTCCAGATCGCGAGAGAAAAAAAATCAGAGAAACACCCCAGCCCTTCAGTTCATCATTTTCGGTTCATCATCCCATCTCGTCTTACCGTTACCAGTGGTGCGCCATCGTCATCTTCTTCCTCTTTCGGCCAAGAGCTCACTGTCACGTTTTCCCTTTCCTCTCCACCTCTTGACTATTCTGCAGTTGTATGGTAAGTTGCAGCAAGCTTCCCTCTTATCTTCCTAATCATTCGGTTATGCAATAGGAGCTTGGGGTACTTTGTAGTGTGACAAATATTTTCCTGCGTGGGTTGCTTCTGATTTAAAGAAGATAAGAACTGGAATAGCAGTTTTGATCGGTAGATTAAGAGGGTTAATATTAGAGAAGGAATAATTGTGTCTACCTTACTAAAAGGAATTGATTTTTGGTGCCTGTAGCTGTGATATTTTAATTGATAATGGGAATATATATATATATTGTGATCTAGTGATTATGAGTTGAGAGTAGTTATATCATGGACCATGTTTTGTGCCCACACGTTAAAATAATAATAATAATAATAATAATAGAAGAAGAAGGAATTTGAAGAGGCTTAAGTGGTGTCTTATTTTGAGCTTAAGCTTGTAAAGGAATTGGGATTTCAATGCTCTAGGATCTTAGGATGCCTTTATATATGGTATTAATTGTAGTGGGATTCATGTTATTGTTAGGTGAAAAAAAAAGGAAGATAAATTGGAAGTTGAAAGGTAAAGAGGAGATATATTTTGAAAGCTAAATAGGTGAGTGAATAGCGTCCCATTAAAATTTTGTAAATTACATTTATTGCATTTTATATCTTTAATTTAATTATCACATTTAAAGCGTTATTTCAATAACGAGGATTTATCAGAATTATTTAATCTTTTCATTGATATTGCAGAAAGTAAGATTTGTGGATTTTATTTAATGTTATTTATTCTTTTTCAATTTCTATTTATATTGAATATTTATTCATAGAATTGAAGGTAACACTTTTGAGATATTATATTACAGTAATTTCATGCATATAGCTGGCAAAGAAAAATGATGACAATTAAATTACTTACATGCTACTCTATGTATGCTTGGAAAATGGGTTTTGAGATGTTACCTGCAAACTTTCATTCTGGGATCCTTGTTATAGAATATTCTAAAATAGTTTTATCATTAAAGATGATTTGGAAATTGATCCCAAGCATGCTTGAGAATGTTTTTTTTGAAAGGACTGAATACAAAATGCTAGTTACTAACAGCAGTACTGTTAGTCCTTGGCACGCCATGGTAAATCTCGAGCTCGCTTGGTATTCGTGGGCGTTGACTCATGTTTGTTATACGTGGGGTTTATCCCTGCACCTGTTTCATGGCCTTGAGCCGCGCCTGTTGGTTACTTACACTCGTGAACTGTGTGTTCACGCCTGTTTCGTGGCCTTGAGCTGCGTTTGGTTATTTACCTTCGTGGACTGTGTGTCCACGCTTGTTATTCCATTCTGTTGAAGTCCTACGAAAAGATGAGATTTGAGAATTACCTTTCTAAATCGATTTTGTAAAACATGTTATTTTTCCACATATTTGAAATTATTTGAGGAATAATCTTTAATGCAATTTTAAATATGATTTGATTATATCTTACAGAAATTGAGACTATTTATCGAAGTTAAATCCCTTTGATTGATTTCTACAATTTCATAAGATTTTATAAATGGGATGTTATTCACTGGAAAATTTATTTTGGCTTCAAATAGCTCAGTTGACCCTGTACCCCTGGTTGAGTAATGAAGAGCCTCGCCGTTGTTGATCCTCAAGTCGCCGATCTCTTTTTGGTAGCTATTTCTTGGTGTGTGTCTACATATAAACATATGTTTATGTATCTTTTTGGATAGATGCTCCATGTAGTCTATAGGCGGTATCCAAGTCCTTGTATTATATTTTGGGAAATCATGTACATGCTATGGTGGAGTATTGCTCCGAATTGCTGTTTTGGGTTTTCAGGCCAATGTAGAACTTTCAGGAAGTTTGTTATATAAAGGAGACTCTGCCGAAATTTCTACAGGAGTCCTGATATGTTGATAAATCAAGTACGATGTACTTTTATGTCATAATATTGAAAAAAAAGTGTATATATTGTGTTATTTTGAACTTTGGCAAATAGTATACATCAATAATTTTAAAGGCTTACGGAGTGTGAAACCTCTCATAGTCCGTGCCGGTCACCTCTAAATGTTAGGGCGTGACATTTCTAGACAATTTTCTAATCATTTAACAACATAAAAACACTCCTCCATTATAGATCAATTTTGTGCAACAGTAGCCCCATGAGGGTTTGTAACCAAAAATTCAATATGAGCTCAAATCAATTCAAATCAAGTGCCAAAATGTTGCAAATTGCATAAGAAGTTGTTTAGTAACCTTTGATCCAATTCACTCTCTTCTTCATTTTCTCTCTCTAAAACCTAAATTTCCAGCAGCCCAAATACTTCACCATATAAAAAATTACATCATTCAAAAGGAAGAGAAGAGCTTGTAGATCAAATCCATGGAAGAAATTAGGCAATTACCTTGAATTTTGCTTGAGTTCTCTTCTTCTTTATTCCTCTTGAAGTGACGCTTTGCTCTCTATTTTTTCTTCTATGTCTGATCAAAAATGACAGCTTGAGGGGCTGTAATTGAGTTTAAAAAACTGACCATGAGTTAAAAAACCTTGTGGGATCCACTTACACTGATAGAGTAACTTTATACTGATGTAATCTATCATTTTAAGTTAAATATCCCTCTTGTCTTTTCTCTTTGAATAAGAGGACACCAAGTTGCATCTTTAAAGCCCCACAATCTCCCTTTATAAAAGTAAAGTAACTTTAAGGTTGCTTTACCTGAAAATTTTCTTCCGAAAATGCTTTTTAGGGATTTTTTAATCACTTAAACAATTCAGTGTTCTTAAAAATTCCTATAATTCCTCTGTTCTTTTAATTATTTTTCCTTCCTTAACTCCCATTATGGATGTGTCTTTAATTATTTTCAGAAGAAAACCCTATTTCGGGGTTTTTCTGAACCTTTTTCTTCCGTTGTAGCAAAACAATTTTAACTTTTTCTTGAAATCAATTTTATAAAAAACTATATTTTCTGAGCTATTTTCCCCTACTTTAAAATCAAATATTTGAGGCCTCTGGGTATTTTAAATAATTATATTTGACTAATTATTTTATTAAGTAGCAAAATATTAAATAACCTTTAAAATCCCGCAAATGTTATTTCTGTTATTCTGACTTAAATCAGGCCTCAATTATTGATCAATGACTTTTTCTCTATCTTTTAGTGCAATAAAAATTTTTCTGATATTTTGCTCAAACTTAGACCAAAATACTCTTGAATTTCATAAATGGCAATTTGGTCCCAACTTTCAAATTTACAGTTTGGTCCTCAAATTTTAAAATGTCATTTTGGTCCCTACTCTTCCAAAATTCCTCTTTTACCTTTTTGGGCCCTTAATTAATTCGTAATTACTCATTTAACCTTTTTGTCTAGTTACAATGAACACGGATATCACACTTATCGAGTTTCATTAAGCTCTGTTTTCTCTTCAAATCTCATTAGCCTTTACACTATTTAACTTTCTTTCCTTTACTTTTGAATTTTTCAATTACTTTAAAAAATCGTAGCTTATTCCATATAATTCCAAATACAATAGTCCAAGCTTCTATTTGAAGTTCTTTATATCTTCTTTCAAGACAAATTACCATTCACTAATTATAGCTAACATATATTTCACAATTCAGTAATAAAAAGTTGTTGCTTGTCAAGCAACTTTTCTAATTTTCTAGATTTAAGAATTAACTTCATTGGTTCATAACGTACAATGTACATGTCCAAACAATGCATTATAGTACTTATTTGAAAGCTTGTTTGAGTACTATTTGCTTACTAAATTTCATAGACAGAGGAGGTCATTTGGCAAATTTAAAACCTACTCAAAAATAGATATCCAACAACAACTTCCAGCATGAATTATAAACTTCAATGAACCTCCATATATATTCATTTTAGAACCTTCGCTTTAAATCTGAATTTCCAGATTTCCGGATTACTACCATCCTTAATATCCCTTACATTCATAAACTTTCAAAGATGTAAATGAGTTTCATGACACAGAGGATACTTCTAAGCTTCTTATTGCCTGTGAGAGAATTGATTCTATTAAGGAATGCTGTAATCAGATGTCAGAATGCTATATTAGAAGCAGTTGCCAAAATTGCGTCAACAGGTGCTGATCTCTTTCAATAAACATTAGTATTCCTAAATTTCCATGGCGTCATTCTACCTGAGACGTGTGTGTATATGAATATATATATATATATATATCGTTGTGCGACCATTACAGCGTTTCCAAGCATCCTCTTATACTTTATTTACTCACAATCTGACATTTATTTAATATTAGAATGCCTACATCTCATTTATGCCTTTATAAAACAGTGGCAATCTTCATTCCTCAAATACTCCACAAACTTGTTCTCAACTACACATCCAACGTGGAATTTCTTTTTACCACTAAGCTACAGCCACCAAACTCAGCAGAAAATTCACATGCAACAACAAAATTGAAAGGACATAAGGCCCCTTTTCTAAAAATATGCTCCCCTGTTTTCGGTTCCACAGAACCCAAATTCAACATGCATGTGATAAAAACAGCCATTACAAATCCAACATGCAAACCATGAAACAATCAAACGAGCTTGATTCTAACGTATAGACATGGTTTCTATTGTTTTGTTCATTCCCCTTCTATAATCAGATTTTTTTCCCAACCCCAATCTGTAGCACCTTCCTTAGCTTACTTCATTTTATATTAGAGACCAATTATGAACCACTTAGAGATCTTTAGAATTATTAGAATGGGCAAAGGAATGAATTAAAAAATTTTAGACTGAGTTACTATTTACTGGTCACTATTCACTGAAATTTTGGCCAACTTTGAGAATTCATAACTAATTCTAGAAAAATCAAAATGAAGTGCTTTAAATCTCTAAATGAAGCTTGTTAAGTTTTATACAGGGGAAAAATATCAATTTGTCCAATGTATTGACCAATTAATACAGAATCATTCATGAAAAATCACTGTTCATTTGGTCATTTTTCAATTTTCCAGATTTTTCTTCTAAATTTGGACAATCATAACTTTCAACAAAAAATTCTAAATCAAGCAAAATTTGACTCATTTTACAGCTTGACATGTGCACTAGTTTTATGGAAAATTTCATATCAATTGGACTTCGTTTACTATTTTTCCTTGTAGCCTCAAGTCAGGATTTTGGTAAGGGTGTTGGACCCTTTTTCTACCCTTAACGTTTCCAAATTCTTAGCTTTGCATATATGCTTCCAATCAACATACTAATCAACATTTATAACATAAGTAATTGTCATTATCCATACTAGGAAGGTAGAGGTTTATCATAAAACAATTCCACATTCAATATAACATACCATTCACAACTTAAAACTTCTCATTCATGCATTTTATGGCATTTTGGAATTATATCTTTCACCTTAAGTCTTCATCTCCTTGCTTGAGCTTTGACCTAGAAGGTTATGTTTTTGGGGAGAATGAGATTATTGTAACCTCAATAGCAAAAGTCACTAATATATACATTAACATGCATGATTATCATTTATTTTCTATCTAACTATGCATGAACATTTTATGATGCACTTTGAAAACACTTTGCATATTGTCACACCCCATTTAGCTTAATGTGTTATAATGTGATTTTCTGAAAAATTTAAAACTTTTTAAACAACTTTTATATATAGCTGTTTCAAAGTATCCACTGAGCCAGGTTTAATCCTGGGACCTGTGGGTTATAAACTCATCAAGCTTCCACTGCGCAATTTCCTTCTGGCTTACATTAATATGTACATAATTTGTACAATCATAAATACATGAGCATTTAAGCCATCCAGGCTTATATTAAAATAAATTCATAACTACTTATTTAAAACAAAATTCTATGTAAATGTGGGTTCTTCAATCTTCTTCATTCTCACCTTCTGTGCCTCTTTAGTCACGACTTCTGTGTCTCTTAAGCCACCCACTTTAGCTATATTTTGTGGAAAGGGAGGATGAGATTCGAAAATCTCAGTAGAAACCACAGTTTATTAAATATTCATATATAAAATTCACAATCATGCAAAAACAAGCCACATGTTCATACGGCATTACACATATGGCCCAAGGTCTCACCTCAATAATCGTGCACATAACATATGGCAAATAGATACGGCCAGTGCACATCACATACGGCAAGTGCACATCACAAACGGCAAATAATACGGCAAGTGCACATCAAATACAACAAATAGATACGGCCAGTACACATCACCCCTTCATGGGTGGCCTAGGGAATCACCTCGTAGGACTTTATCACAGCACGTATAACAAATATGGCACAAACAAGCATGCAGAATTAAATATATGATAATAGGATAAAAAGAGTTTCTACCTCTCTCCCTTCGTTTACTGTTACCTTCTTTGACAAATCCATTCTCCAGCCTTCCTGGGGGTGCTCAGGCAGATATCGATCCTAAAAACATTCACGTATAATATTTCATTAATTATACGCTTATCGAGCTTCATTAAGCTCATTTTTCTTTCCTAACCCCATTTCTACCTATTTACATTATTTTCTTAACCATTTGTCCAACTTATCCAAAGAGGAACAATAATTAATTCAAATCCTTCTCAGTTATTGAGCATAGGGTTTTTCATCATTGGAAAACACCTAGACTTCGCAGAGATATAACCCATGATTAGCTCACTTTTTGAGTAAATCAAATCACCAAGACCTGACTTCAAAATAAAATTAATAATTGATTGCTTTACTTCTTGAATACAATTCTCCAATTGCTTTTTACTATGTTATCCTTGCCACTTTGCTAACTTCTTAACCAACTCCTGTAATTTGACCAACCGATGACAAGAATTTCAAATCCTTGATTATTTTATGACCAATAGCATCTTAGGGCATTTACACATCCCTAGTGTGGTTTAGAGGTTTAATTTCACTTAATCATATCAAAGTGCCTTAATACAGTGGGCATTTCCATAAACTCAATCAAATGCTGAACCAGAAATTTTCCAGCTTTCTGCATGAATTTTTAAAAATTCATAACTTAATCCACAAAATTTCAAATGCAGTGATTCCAAGTTCTACTTAAAGCTCTTTTCATCCTCTATAATGAAAAAATAACAATCAGTATCAGAGCTGTCTCCTCACCTCCTCAAACCAGCGAAATTTTCTACTGTTCCATCAGAAAAACATCATTTTACAGTTTCTCTGAACCTATTTAAAAAATTCATAACTTGTACTCCAATCATCCAAATAAGGTGTTCTATGACTTATTTTAAAGCTTGAGATGTGTACTAAAATCTCATAAAATTTCAGATCTAGAGAAGACCATTAGCTTTATTTTTAACTCACATGACACTGGCAACTCAAATCAGTTTTCTCAGCTTCCCAAATTTGATTTTTCAATGGTATAGCCAATCCATACAAAATGAAATTCCTAAATTTTCCATCACAGCCACGTGTGTGGCATACATAAGCTGCTGAGATTTTTTTTTTTTTAAATGGGATGTTACACATATAGCCATCGCATGCCATAACACAACTTACGTTTTCACATAGCATATAAATAGCATGCAAAATAGCACAATAAATAAACAACAATCAATGATAATATTAATGTAAAAGTTAATAAATTTACCTTAAATCCTTAGCTTTTCACTTGACTTTGGTGACTTGCTTCTTGCTCTTTGGAAACTTCCCTTCGCAACTTAACTTTCTACACATATTATAATGCATTTGGCGTCAATGATAAGCCATAAACTATGCATTATAGCATTCAAAACCTTACTAAAACCTCTTTTGAACTTTAAGGGTCCTAAAGCCCTTAACTTTGCTAAAATTAATTCCAATGCTTCTAAAATTGTTTCCTCATTTATATCCTACACAATTTTGTATTCTAAATCCATTGGAAGTATCAAAATAATCAAAATCACTCTCCTTTTATCACTTCCCCTGCAGTACGAAATTTTTCCAAAAATTGGGAAAAATATGATTTTTCAACTTCTACCTTCACAGACATGCATAATCACATTCCTTGACCATTTTCCCATCATTAAACATCACAAAATGATTCCTTCCCTTGCATGAACAGTGCCATCCAGCAGCAATGAACAGTGATTTTATTGCAAAAATTCCTTTCAAGCTCAAATCAACTCAAACAAACTACCAATAGGTTTTAACTCATGCATAGGGTTGATTTCTAGCATCTATTGCTTCTAAATCTCACTCTTTCTCATTTTCTCTCACAAAAATCTAACTTTTACAGCAGCAAAATACTCCATATTCAACCAAATAAAACCAAACAAATGGAAGAGGAGTGGTAAAAATCATGAAATATAAGGGATTTCATGCATGGATCCACTCTTACCTTGAATTTTGGGCTTGAAATTTCTCCTTTCCTTCCTCTTCTCCACCTCATGACCTCTCTCTCTGTTTTTGCTATTTTCTGCATGAAAATGGGCTGTTTGGAGGCCATGGAACACTTAATATTAAAGTTACAACATGTGTTAATTAGTGTGGGACCCACTTGAACTGATAAAGTAACTTTATACTGATGTCTTCTACTACTTGTCTATGATATTTCGTCTCTCTTTTCCACTTGAAATATGGCCATTACAAGTGGCAAGTTCCACAAAAATTTATGGCATCAGAAATACTTTTCGGCAAACCCTTGATCACTTGACCAATTTAGAGTCATTAAAAATTTCAAAAATTCCTATGATACTTCCAAGATTTTTCTTTCCTCATTCTGCTTCTAGAATTTTCTTTAATTAATTTTTGAAGAAACCCAGTTTTGAGGGTTTTTCGAGCCTTTTCTTTTTGATCGGGAAAACTGCTTCTGACTTTCTCTTAGGAACAATTTTATAAAATATTAGAATTTCTGAGCTATTTTCCCTTGGTTTGAGATCAAATATCTGAGGCCTCTGGATATTTTGAATAATTATATTTAATAAATTATTTATTAAATATCAAATATTAAATAACTTTTAAAATTCCCATAAAGGTTATTCTTGTCATTCTGACTTGAATCGGGCCTCAATTATTGATTAGTGAATTTTTGTCTATCTTTTAGGACTCTGTAAAATTTTCCAATATTTTGGTCAAACTTTGATCAAAATGCCATTTGACTTTTACTTAATTACCAAAATGCCCTTGATGTCATAGATAGCATTTGATCCCTTGAATTTCAAAATTTCCACTTTAGTCCCATTTTTAAAATGACACTTAAGTCCTTGCTTTGTCTATGTTTAGCATAACAACATCTTTGCTCTTCCTTTCCTTTCCTTTTGTCCTCTGGAACCTAAAAAAAAATTCTTAGTAATTCGTTTAACCTTTATTTCCAGTTATCAAAAACCCGGATATTACACAATCACTCTCAAATCATCCATCAACACAGCAAATTTGAAGTAGAGTAATGGTTTGGGGACTAACCTTAGTCTAAAATCAAGTTTGCATGTCCAAGATTACCCTTCCTTCAAGCTCTTCTTCCTCTCCATCACACTTCTCTCCCTCTTAACCTCTCTCCTTCTTCTCTCTATTTCTGTCAATTGAAAATGAAGACGAAGAAGAGAAATGAGAGAAAGCTGAAGGGGGTTGTTCTTCTTTCCTTCCACCTCTCCTCCACATCGTCTTCCTTTTCCTCTTCCTCCCACTCTCGATTTCTTTCTCTCTTACTCCCTCTGATCTGTTTCAAAGAGAGAAGAAAAATGAGGAATGAAGAGGAAGATGATGCTGAGGGGGATATCAGGGTTTACTTGAGTCAAGATCCAAGGTATTATGCAGGATTTGACCTCTCCTCCTCTTCTTCTTCCCTTTTTTTCTCCGGCGACATCCGATGCTCTCCCTCTGCTCCCTTGCGTTTCTTAGTTGAAGAAGATGGGAATGAGAAGACAAATGGAATGAGGGGAAGGCACGTGTGGTGTTGGGATAATTTTTTGATTATGACAAACATGATTTTGCAGCAATTATGTTTTTAGTTTTTCCAAAATTCAATGTTTTTTGCAAGCGCTCTGTGTGACACTCGAGTATTACTGAAAGTGATGACCATACTCGAGTAATGTGGATCAATACTCAAGTATCGTTGAACAAAATATGTTTCCAAAACTCAACACTTTTAATATAACTCAAGTTGTAGTGAAAGTATTGTCAACACTCTAGTATTGAGTCTCAATACTTGAGTACCGAGTGCCAAACCAATTTTTAGAAATCCAATACTTTCAATGAAACTCGATTTTTAGTGAAAGTACTGATGACACTCAAGTATTGATTGATAATACTCTAGTATCGAGTGACAAATTGCTTTCAAAACAAAACACTTTTAACAAACACTCAAGTAGCCCTAAAAGTATTGTCAATAATACTTGAGTATCGAGCTTAAAAATTTCTTTTTGAACTTTATACTGTAAAGTATAACTCGAGGATAAAAAGAAGTGCTTACTTTAACTCTCAACACTTGAGTATTAGAGCATAAACCTCGAGTATCAAAAGACAAACAAGGATTTGCCTTATCAAGAACACATTGAAACTCGAGTTTCGTTGTCTAACACTCGAGCAATGATAACACTTTTGTTAATACTCAAGAATCATTGAAATTATTATTTACAAATTGTCTCACAAATACTCAAGTATTACTAGAAGAACTCGAGTAATGTAAATACTGTCTAGTTTTATCTTCAATACTTGAGTAACAACAAAAGTGTTTATGTAGTTCATATCAATACTTTCTTGAAAACTCGAGTATATGCTAAAAGTATTATGAGCACTCGAGTATCATTAGCATAACTCGAGTACTATATTATTATAGTGAGAGAAGGCTAAGTTACTTTGACAACAATACTCAAGTATTGTACATTCATACTCGAGCACTCCTTTTACTGACAATGTATCTGATTGTTAGAACTCTTCGTTATTCTCAAATCTTTCCTTCTTTATGCTTCATTTATTTGAATTCATTCTGCACACATAAATGCTCATTCTTTTTACTTATCAACAGGGAATGGGTCGTCTGATTGCTTCACTGGAATACACTCAACAGACAAAAACTTAGAACATGGCCATACCATGTGTCAGAAGCATTTAATGCGCAACGTTGAACAATGAAGCTGAGAGTAATGGAAACAAAGTTCTTCCTAATGGACATTTATGATTACTCAATTATAAATTGAAGAACATTTAAGATGAGGAACATAGAGAATGCATTTACTATGAAACTGCATTTATTGATCTTTCATCTTCCTCCTCTGCTTTACTCACTCCATCATAAATTCTTCAGTGTTTAGGATTCAATTCTTAGAAAGGAGAATATCCTTATTCAAACTTGTGATTATGTGAGGATTATTCAAGATTAGAGAATCTTGAGTGAGTAGAAATATAAAGCGAGAGTGTCAGAGTGTTTTTACTGAGTTAGGAAGGGGGAGAGTTTCTCTTTTGTTTGATTGTAAAAACTTTTAATAGTGGATTTGAAAAGCTTAGAGGAATCTAAGGACTGGATGTAGGTTGGAGAGGACTGAACCAGGATAAATCTCTACTTTGTTCTTTCTCATCTCCCTGATTTAATTTTTTAAAGTTTCGTTAAAATTTTTATTAGACCAATACACCCCCTCTTAGTCAAATCCTATTCTAACATGTGGTAATGTCGGGAGGGAAGAAAAGACTACCCCTTCTAAGAATCTCTCCAATTACAATATGATCCTTCATCATTGTAGTAAAACCCCAAAAATTTCCTAAATTACATCCATCACATCAAATAGGGATTTTATTTCTCAATTTGACCCTCTAGCCCATAAAGTAGTTCTATAAAGATTCTTGGGCAAAATTCATCTCTTCCCTATTTTTCTTGAACTTATCCAAAAAATAGGAATAAATCTCTAAAAATAGCTTTTGACCCAATAATTTATTTTTGTGCCATATTTACTTTCTAGATAGCTTCTCCAGGCCTCCATTATAACATATAGGGCTATGATAAAATGTTTGGGATATTACAGTGAGCACAATGACAATAGAATATATTGATAGGGGAAGTGCCATGGCAGTCTCTCCTATATTCCCTTTTTCATTTTGTTTACAGTAGTGGATAGAATAGTGTCATTTCTCAACGCAATCAAGGGAACTAGAAAAGATGTATCTTCCATGGTATATAGAAATTTCCTTCTATTGTATTTTGCATTCTACAGTATATAAGAACTCCTTTTCTCAGTATAGCAATTAAAATTTTAAAAGCCGTTATGGAAGTTAAACAAGCAATATTATGTATTGTTAATAAACCAAAAACGGGTGTAATGGGAAATCCCATGGTATTAATCTTAGAAATGACACTAAAATATTGCCATCTAAGGACACCCAATATCATGGATAACAGTGCCAGCATCAACTTAAATGACACATGAGCCCCAACTTATTAGGCTCAAGATGATAGTTTACCAATAATCTGCCTCACATTGATAATCACAAACAGTTAGTTCCCATGAGAATTGAAAGATTACAAGTATAACTTAGGACCCCACCCTGTTGCTCTTTCCCCACAAAAAATATAAGGTAAATATATTGTTTTAAATCATGCCAAAAAAAAAATTACAAACGCTACAATGATAGACAACAAGGTGGTTCAAAAGTTATGTTAAAAGTGCCAAAGAAAAGACGGAAATTCTATAAGTGAAGATATGATTCAAAAGAATATTCATGAAGAAGATTTCAAGCACTTATCTTAAATAAGGATTGTGGTAGGCCTTTAAAATTAGGATTTTGGGAGGAAAATGCTTGAAGAAATAACTTCTACCCCTCTAGTTACATTGCATTCAACAATTACATTGTTGAATCAAAATATAGATAATTGACAAAACAGGGTGAAGTTGACTTATAAAAATCCCATTTTATGCACATCATCAAGTAAATAAAATATGCAGTCCCAACAAATGCACTTTACAACAAAAGCTAACTCCAATACACACAAATCAACAACTCATTGAAGAAGAAAAGTGAAAAGAGTTAACAAGAATGACACAGAATAACATTTTTCATTTGTTTTTCCATGTATAAAAGTTATATAATTCAGAGCAATTTTCTAAACTAGAAGTATTTTACAGAATATCACGGCTTGGAATTCACTGTCAAAGTAATTGTCTCCACACATGTCATAGATGAAGCTAATATTTTTTGCTCTTTTAGCCACATGATGAAATTAACACATGTTCACCCTTTCAATGGAGTTAATGAACAGAAACAAAGATGCCTGTATTGATACTAAATATGCAAACTTAAACGAGAGAAAGACATATTGATATAAATCACAAGCAATGATGTTAAAATTAAAATACTATACATGAGGGGAGAAAAAAAACCCACTATTATAAACACTAAAGATTCAAAGTGATTTATCATTATATAAACAAAGTATCAACCCAAAGTTGGACAATCTAATGTCACACTCTTGTAATATCAGCGGCAATGCAACACTCTTGTCAATGCAAAAGCCAGAACTTTATGCGAGCGGCTATTGTCCACGATTTGGCGGACTTCATAAGGGAAAGGCATGCGTCAAACGATGCAATAATTGCAAAGAACATAAAAATTTTACAGGAGGATTCCCAGCAAACTGGGTGGGCTGTGAGAGAGCAGCTATCGCCACAGCGGCAGCTGCCGGATTCGTTGCACCGCCCAGCGCCGCACCTGAATCCTGGTTCGGAAACTGTTGATTTTGAATCTGAACCTGTTCGGGAGGTATTGGGACCCCAGGAGGGTGAATGGAGGTGGGTTCTTGCTGGTATTGCCGGTGGGAATATGGATTTCCTTGATCTTGACTGGCATAGTATGCGTATTGCTGGTCGTATTGTTGATTGTAGCCGTAATAGGATTGAGAAGATTGATCAAAGGCTTGATTTTGAGATGAGTCGTAGTCATGTTCCTGTTGTTGCTGATGCTGTTGGTATGTAGAATAATCCATTTGTCCAGATAGATATCAGATTAGGGTTTGTCAGGGGTTTTACTGCATCTAAATGATAATGCTATCCTGCAAGAGAGACGAACGAAATGCCGTTCGGCTTCTCTTCTTTTCCCTTTTGGTCCGCTGCCATCCGCAGCCTTAAATTGCCCTAATTCGATATTTTCTATGTTAATCATGATTAATGTGAATATCGACCAGGCCACATATAAATTATCAAAACATATAAAAATAAATAAAAATAAAATGATAAATAAGATTTAGGGAAAATTAATCTTTTTTCTTATTCCTTTAACTCATTTGTAGATCATTCTACTTTGACTCGATATAACTCAATTCTTATAGTTTTGACTTTTTTTGTAAATCAGCTGTTGAATTTTGACTCATTATGCTTAATTCCAATATTTTTAACTATTTTATAATTTAGCCATTGCCTTTATTACATACATAATTTTATTATTCTAAAACACAAGAAGTAAATTATAAAATGATTAAAACTATATGGATTATGTTGTAGTGAATTAAAATTCGGGAATTAAGTTACAACCAAGTCAATTTATAACAATTGAGTTGCATTTAGCCAAAGTGTAAGGACTGATTTATGATCAATTAAAAACTTTATGGACCAAAAGATTAATTTTTTAAAAAATTTATCCATTATCAGTGCAATTAAAAATTATTATATTCATAACCTTCTTCTTGCATTTATATATAAAACATTAAAACTACTATAGACTCGTGCAGGGTGTAAAAATAATTCCTACAACATAAATTTGAAAGATTATTAATGTATAAGATAATTTATTCTTGAAGAGGTCTAATTTTATATGACAGTCTAATAATTTTTAAGAAATATTATTGATGATAGTCTTTCAAAAATGTTTGTATATTATTGTCTCTTGCCTGCTCATGGATTCAGTAGCAGTTTGAAAGGTTGACCTATTTGGGGATCTCCGGATCTACGCTTATTTTTTTTGGCAATATCATTGTTACTTATTTTCAAGTTGGTTAAGTATATATTTAATTCTTTAAATTTTATCAAGTTTCAACTTAGTTCTTTAAATTTAAAAAGCTGATTTTTAATCCTTTCAACTCAACAACCTCAATGGAAAATACAAATGTGTCTATATTTGACACTTGAAGCTATCACCATCAAGCATAAGCAAAAATAATCGTCAAATATGAACTTCTTTTTGTTGTGGTGGTTCATTTTTGTCATAGAACTCATAGTTGTCGTTGATTATAACAATATTATAAGAAATCCTTAAACAATAATTCTTTTCTGTGTGTATAGGTGAATTATGGACATTATAAACTAGCGCGTTTCACAAGCCATAGAATGTTTTGTACCATCATCTTGATTCCCCTGGCCATTAATCTGCAAAAATCATTTGTCCTATGTGCATGCAATGTTAAATTGGTTTCCTTGAAGACTGTCACTTCAATGCATTGAAGCTTCATATCGGTAATTTTTCAGACCTATTAGATTTAAGTGATATTGAGATGATCAGCTGACTCTTGCTGGTATGAGAACAAGTGGAGACAAAATAAAGTGGTGACTTTTGTTGATATAATGTTTTGATGATGACAAACATATTTTTATAGGGACTTGGAATAATTGAGAATTGTATATCAATTCTCGAGTATAGTTCATGTTCTAGTACTTAGCTTTAAAAGTAAACTGTTTTCACAACACTTTCAAGGCTTACTTGAGTATTGATGAAAGTATTGAGAGTACTCAAGTATTATATGCTAATAATCGAGTATCGTTCTAACAAAAGACAGTTTAAAACTCAATACTTTCAATCATACTCGAGTATTGGTGGAAGTATTTACAATACTCGAGTAGTAACACTCAATACTCAAGTATCGTTAAGCAAAATCAGTTTTCAAAATACTACACTTCTAATAACACTAGAGTATTTATGAAAGAGTTTGTAATACTCGAGTATTACACCCTAGTACTCGAGTATCGAGTTACTGAAACTATTTTTGAACTCAAACACTTTCACACAAACTCGAATATCCATCAAAGTATTGACAATATTCGAGTATCGAATTAAAAATTTCTTTTCTAAACTCAATACTCCCAAGAGTACTCGAAAATCAAATAAAGTGCTTGTACTAATGCCTCATGAACTCACAACACTCGACTATGGTTTCACATAACTCAAGTATTGTAATATATAGGTTTTCAATAACTGAATATAAAGGCTAAGCAAGTGACTAAGGATTAATTAAGGGTCTTAAAGAAAAAAGTGCCACTCTGCGAACAGAAAAAGTAAGGGCAAAATGGTCATTTTAAAAAGTAATGGACTAAAGTGTCGCTTTGGAGATTTAAGGACGACAGAGTCATTTTAAAAATGGGATTAAAGTGGAAATATTGAAATTCGAGGTACCAAATTGCCATTTATGAAATTCAAGGGTATTGTGGTAATTAATGAAAAGTCAAAGGGCATTTTGGTCAAAGTTTGACCAAAATATTAAAAACTTGTACAGAATCCCAAATGATAGTGAAAAATTCACTGATAATTAATTGAGGCTTGATTCAGGTCAGAATGACAAGAATAACCTTTATGAGAATTTTAAAGGTTATTTAATATTCAGATTTTTAATAAATAATTAATTAAAATATCCAGAGATGCCTCAGATATTTGATTCCAAAGGAAGGATAAATAGCTCAGAAATTGTAGGACACATATTTGAGGCAAGATTGAAGTTAAACAAGCAAAAATAACCTCAAATTGAATTTTTAATAATTAATTAATATTTGGTTAATTATGGGATTTTGAGCCAAATATAATTATTTAAAATACCTAGAGGCCTCAAATAATTATGGCAAAAGTGGGGGGAAATAGCTTGAGGATTATGTGAATTTATAAAAATAGTTTCAGACTTAAGTTCAAAGTAGTTTGTCTGTAAGAAAATAAAAAGTACAGGAAAGCTCAGAAAATGGAAAAATCAAGGAAGTCCTAAAAAGGTACTTCCGGAAAGATTTTGAGATGGAGAAAAATTAGTAAAGTACCTTTTGAATTATGGGAATTTCCTATACTGATGAATCGATCAAGAGATCAACGGATTTCCAAAAGGAATTTCCATAAGGAAATTAGAGGAGAAAAAGAAAATAATTAATTTGAGAGGTTTGGAGTTATCCATTTGATATTATCAGTATGCCATATGAAAGAGAAAAAAAGGGGTGATATTTATACAATATAGGTTTTTGATAAAAAGTTGTATTATCATATATCAATGGAACCCAGAAGGCGGAGCATATATAAAAAAAAAAAAAGTTGTGCGTGGCGAGCAAGCAAAGATGCTTGCCCGCCAAGCCAAATTCTTTGGCTATAAATAGGACCATCAGGAGGGAGCACGGCCAAGGAGAGGAAGGGAGAAAAGAAAGAGAAAAATAAAAAGGAAAGGGATGTACATGTTGAGATAATGTTTTGATGATGACAAATATGTTTTTGAAATTGTGTTTGAATTGCTTGTTTTCAAAAAGGTTTTTGAATAACTTCGAGTTTTAATGGAATGTTTGAGAGAACTCGAGTTTCATGTTTTAGAACTCGAGTTGTAATGTTTAAAAGTGTATTCAAAATCTCAAACTTTCAAGAGAACTCAAGTTTTGATTCGAGTTATCTCAAAACTCGAGTTCTGATTTTTAAAACTCGAGTTTCGTGTGTTTAAGAAGCTTCAGAATTACAAAACTCTTTAGAGAACTCGAGCCTGAATAAAAGTTTTGGTATAACTCGAGTTTCATGTTTTAGAACTCGAGTTTCGGGCTTTAGAAAAGTTTTAGAAATACAAAACTCTTTACAGAACTCGAGTTGAAGTAAAAGTTTTGGAGGAACTCGAGTTTCGTGTTTGAAAACTCGAGTTTCGAATGTTGGAAGTATTTTGGAAAAACCGAACTCTCAGAGAAAACTCAAGTTATGTTGGAAGTTTTGACAGAACTCGAGTTTCGTTTGTAGAACTCGAGTTTCGGGCTTTAAAACTATGTTGAAAAACAAAACTTCCATTCAGAACTCGAGTTACATTAAAAGTTTTGATAGAACTCGAGTTAAGGATAACAGAACTTGAGTTTCGAAGAGAGAGAAACACAACTTCCTTTCAAAACTTGAAGTTTCGGTGAAAGTTTTGGTAGAACTCGAGTTTGGTTTAACAGAACTCGAGTTTCGAAGAAAGAGAAA
>QFDD01001584.1:0-24850 GCA_006871305.1 Vachellia collinsii | reverse complement strand
TATATTATCTAGATATTTTTATTTTATTAATGTTATGTGCATTTTTTAAATCATATAAATTTTTTCTAAATTAAAAATAAATCATATAAACTTTCTTGGAATTATTTTAAACTGAGTAAAAATTAAATTTACTCACTAGACTTATATAACTTTTATTAAATGTATATAATAAATTATAAAATATATTAATTTTTATTAATATTATATAATTTTTATTTTTATTTAATGTTTGTGTTAAGTTTTAAAATATATAATTTAGGAAAAATCAAACAAAGTGCAATTTTTTTTCAGTAAAAATTGAAAAAGATTATGTTTAATTTAGTAAAATTTAAGATTTTGTATCATTTTTAAAAATATAGTGTGAGAGATAATGTAGGAGGGAAAATAGAAATTGTGGTTAGGGACAATTTAGTATTTTTAATTTTATATTTTTATTAATGGTCTTCTAAATAATTATAACTTTTATGGTCCTTTAAAATAAATATTATTTATTTTAGGTCTTTTATTCTAATTCTCCCTATATTAAAATATTTTTAATGTAATTTTAATTGTTTATTAAAATCCATAACTTTAAAAAATATGATATATTTTTATCTAAATTATTTTTTGAAATATAATAACATGAAAACATATATTTAATAAATAATTTGATTTTAAATTTTTAATGATATTAATATTAATATAATTTTTCATTATAATATTTAATTTGCTATTATACTTGGTATATATTAAAGATACTTTATTTATTCAACTATTTACTAAAATATTTTCATATAAGGATATTTTAGTTAGTTAACTATTTACCCATTTTCTTTCCTCTCTGTTTTTTTTCGTCAATCTAAGCAAGATGTGTGATAATATTTTCTTACCACTTTTCTCTTCTCTCCATTTTCTCTCCCCTCATTATCTTTCATCTCAACTTTTCTTCCTATCCAAGCAGAGCAGTAATGATTTAAATTTGATTGGTTATCTTTTTGTAATAATAACTATAAAAGAAAACTAAATCTTGTTATAAATATTATTATGTGGATGTCCATATCTCCCATTATCCCTGATTATGTATCCCCTTAATATCTTATGTAATCTTTGATATTGTAAATCCTTGCCTATAAATGTAAGGCATTAGGTATGTACTACACATTCTGAAGACAATGAAGAAGAGTTATTTCTCATTGCTCCATATTTTTCTCTCTTCCTTTGTTTCCTTTCTCTCAAATTCATAACACGTTATCAGCACGAAAGCTCTCTTGATCTTTAGGTAAGTTTTAACTGAAATTTATTTTCATTTATTGAGAGTCTGAACAATCTTTTAGATAATCTGTGGATCTGGAAATATAAATGTGTTTTCGTCAAATTTTTAAAAGATTGTCTTCAAATCCCTTTTTCTCTCCCATGAGTTTTCAACATTTTTCTGCGTTCTTCAACATATCAGTATGCTAGAATTTTCGAGCCCTCAATATGCTTTCAACAAATCTCAACATATCTGTATGCTTGAATTTTTGCGTTCTTGAATCTGCTTGAATCTCATGGTTATTTGAACCTGAGTGTTTTGTTTTGATTCTTCTTATATATACCTGGATCAGTGCATATATGTGTGTATATATTTTGCAAATATGAATGAGTATAAAAAAAAATTCGTTCTCGCCAGAAACTTTGGGTTGAGGATTGAAGATGATAGATTCCGTTTTCGTGCATAGTTTTGGAAAAATGATTCTCAAATTTTCTTTATTTCTCTCCACTTGGATTTATGCCATCCAAAACACCCCTGGAGGTTGGAAAACTCCCCTCTGCCTCGCCGGGAAAGTACGCACGTCGCCTGAGAAGAAGATGAATCTTTAAAAAAAAAAAAGAGTCGCGGCTGTGTGAATCGGGTCACTCAGGCGAGGCGGGTCGGGTAGGTTAACCCGGATCACCTATGACAACGCAAAACGACATCGTTCTGGTGGATCAAAAATGGCTCCCAAGACCCCCCCAAAACGGCGACGTTTTGGACTAGAGTGAAACGCACAGTTTCACTTATTGATTATGGGCCAACATGTTTGGGCCACGTAATTTTGGGCTTAAAGTCAAAAAAAAAATATCCTGTTTTAGTTTTGGGTTTTTTGGCCAAGGCCAGCATGTTTGGGCCATTCATTTTGGGCCGTTCCAAAATTCTTTTCTTTCCAGCAAACATATGGGCCTGTTTGGAAATTACTTTACTTTTTTTTTGGATTTTTTTTAGAAAAAAAAAAGGTGGACCATTCAAGAATCGTCCTTTGGGCCAAGACTTATTTCTCAAAAAAAAAAAAGGCCCCTCTTTTGAAATTTTCTTTGGGCTCTATATGATTTTGGATTATGTATTTGGGTTCCATTTTGTTGTATTTATCAACATCTATTAAAAAAAAAATTGAGCCGTATTATTTTGATATCCAAAACATATAAATGTGGAGATAAATGTGATTTCATCACAAGTTATTTATTTTATATGTTTCTTGAAGTTTAATTTCCTTCTGCATCATTTGTTAATGAAGGAAATTTAACATTAAGCTATTTCAATAGCTTTTGATTTTTGCAAATATTTATTTAAGTGAAGTATGTTAAGAATAAGCTTTTAAACAATATTTGGATACATAAAATAGTGGGAGCTGGAAAGTATTAAAAATCCAAATAAAAACATGCATATATGGTTATTTCAGTACACTATATGATATTTGCAATTTGTCATTGAATTATTGAATTAATTCTACAAATTTCTCGTTATGCATGTTGTGTCATGTTGATCAATCCGTTCTGTGGAAGAACAATTTTATGCTCTTAACAGAGCAGTACTTGTAAAAGAGTATGAATATAAGTTTTGTTTGCTTTGCAGTATAGTCGGTTCTAAGAAAGGACGGCTATTTGCATATTAAGTTGCTAGAGGTACTCATGTAAGAGTACATAATTACATGTTATACAATGTGTTATTAGTTTATGGCAATGTGATGCACAAGATTGTTGAAGTGGGACCTCGTCTTTTAAATTATTGTATGATACATAGAATAGTGAGAGAATTTAAATTAATTGATTAAATTCTCACAAAGAATATGCATATCTGGAATTCAATTGTATACAATTGATATTTATTTTTAGTATACAATCTTAGAGAGTAGTTATATGATCATCTATAGTGGATACATAAAAGACCCACTTGTTCTTTAGAACAATTTAACCATCAGAAGTTGTTTATCTTTTTAAAAGCCCATTATAAATGGATGCCGTTATGCTTACAAACTTTAAGTCTGTTAGTGAGAATAACTCAGCCATGTTTCATGCATCCAATTTTCCCCTATTTTAATAAGGTATGGAGAGAAGTTTTAAGAAATATATTTGCATAATTTCTTTTCTTCTCATAGCTGAATAGAACAATGAGTTTTTCGTTGAAAATTCACGAATCCATCCAATTGGCTCGACTTTATTCCCTGAAGTGAATATCTAATAGTGGTGGTAGTCGAGATAGTGGATGGGACAACACCACGAGCGTAGGCATGGTCGGAATCATAGTGATTCCAATTCCCACCTGAAGTGAGGAAAAACTGATGAGAACCATAAAATGAGTTAAGATGAAGGTTGGCCTCACGCATATAACAACGAGTCATCAGGAGACAAGCCATCCATGCCAATTGCTCTCCCCTATTGTGGAGCGTCTTTGAACATACCTCCTCTAACAGAAAACTGCGGGTCGAGGACAACTCTTGACGAAAATAATGATACCTAGCGAGAGATTCCCTCTCTCCCTCGGCGCCAAAAACTTATTATTTCGACCAGGGCGCTCAAAGGTGTGTCTCAGAGGAGTCAATATTATGCATTGAAGGGCAAAATGTGGGCATAATAAATAAATTGGATATGCATTGAAGGCTTCAGAAGAGCCAATATTATATTACCTGAATAAGTAGAATTATGCATTAAAAATGCATTATATTCTATTAAATCTACAAGAAATTTATTAAGTTTCAAAATATCCATAGAAATGGATACCATATAGAAACAATAATTAAAATAATTTAGAGTGTCTTACATTACAAATTTAATCTTTGTAGAAGATATATATTATAAAATTTTCCTCCATTTTTCATCTAGCTTGTACTATACATAAGTATAGTTGAAAGCATATGACAGTAAACTAAAAGTTTACTGATAAATTTATTGTTTGGCATGAGATAGTAAAACTAGAAGTTAAGTAAACAAGCCAGCAGCTTGACAAGGTAAACCAGAAGTTTATCAATGAATTCAATGTTTGGCATGACCGGTTAAACCATCCCGGTTCAATTATGATGCGAAAAATGATTGAGAATAAATGTGGACATACCCTGAAGTGTAAATAAATGTCACTATTTCTCACGTGCTGCATGTTCTAAGAGAAAATATATTATTAGGCCCTCTTGAAGTTAAATGCAATGTGAGCCTCTCACATTCTTAAAACGGATACAGGAATATATTTGTGGGGTAATAAACCCAAATAGGGAACCATTTAGTTACCATATGGTTTTAATTGATGCATCAACTAAATGGTTAGACATTTGTTTATTATCTTCTTGCAACCTGGAGTTTGCAAGATTTCTTGCTCAACGAATATGGTTAAAAGCACATAATCCTGATTATCCGATCAAGAAACTACAACTTGATAGTATTAGTGAATTTACTTCACTAGCCTTAATGAGGATTGCATTTCCCTTGAAATTGATGTTGAAACATCTTGAAATTCATGTTCATATGCAAAATGGACTAGCAGAATAATTGATTAAATGGTTGCAACCTTTTACATGAGGAATAATCTCCCGTATTCTGCTTAGGGACTAGCCATTTTGCATGCAGCATTGTTAATTCGCATCAAGCCAAACCCTACAAAGGTTTTTGATCAAGAACCTAAAATTTCCTACTTTTGGGTGCGTGCTAAATGTGCCTGTAAAACCACCACAACACATCAAAATGGGTATTTAAAGTAGGATGTGAATATATGTTGGTTATGAGTTTTATGACATGATTTGCCAAGTGTCATTTGATAAATTCTTTCCCTAGCATCAGGGGGAGAAAATAAGCAGTTGGGTAAATAGATGAGCTTGAATGAATTATCGTTGGCTCTGTTTGATCCTCATAAATGTACAGAAAATTCAAAAGATAATTCATTCACAGAATTTAGCTAACCAAATGCCTGAAGCATTTATTGATTTAAAGTGAATGATAAAGTCACATATCCCAGCTGCTAAGTGCTCCTATAAGAATGAATGTCCCAGAATGACAATATATTATGAATGAATCTAAAGCATGCCTGAAGCATGAAAGACCCATCGGTTTAAAACAATAAAATCCTCGCAAGAAAAAAGGAGTTAAGAATATAGATGGTAAAGTCGAGGTTAATTAAGAAAATTAACTTGCTCCTGAAGAGTTATTTTCTCCAGAAGAGAATGTTGTAGTCCCAAAAGAGACTTAGGTACCTAATAAATTTGAAAATGTTGAGATCTCAATAAAATATAGAATCCGATGGGATTGAAACAAAGTCAACGTTGATGACATCATTATTTATAAAGTAAGGATTGGCCATATGGATGATGTAATGAATGATGAAGATCATGAGCCAATATCCATTGTTGAGTGCCAATAAAGAAATGATTGTCCATATGGATGTAAGCTATTAATGCAGAATTACTGTCATTGAAAAACGAAAAGTTTTAGGACCTGTAGTCCTTACATCGACAGATGTAAAGCCGATTGAATATAAATGGGTATTTTTATGAAAGATAAATGAAAAAGATGAAGTTATAAGATATATGACAAGTCTTATATTCTAGTGCTTTACGCAAAGATTTTGTGCAAGTTGAGAAGAAATACATCCACCAGTAGTGGATATGATTACTTTTCGTTATTTAAATAAAGGCTTGACTTGGGTCTTATAAATGTCATGACTATACATTCATATGACACACTTGACAGTAACATTTATAGGGAAGTCCCTAAAGGACTCAAGATGCCAGAAGCACCAAATGCAAATTCTCGAGAACAATATCAAATTTAGTTAGACAAATTTTTATATGACTTGAAGTAATCAATGCGCATTTTAATGAAAATATGTGTAAGTTTGCCTTTATTATTGTCTATGTTGATGATATCAACATCATTGAAACTCCTGAAGAGTTCCAAAAGGCAAATGATTGTTTGTAGAGAGATTTTTAGATGAATGTTCTATAACAGTTTTTCTCTAATAAGTCACTTTCATTATGAACCCAAATGATTGTGAGATCTCTGCAGGTTGATAATAACCTTTTTAGACCTCGAGAAGTTAGCAAAGAAGGAGATGAAAAACTCCTTGGTCTGGAAATACCATACTTAAGTGCTATTTAAGTACTAATGTATCTTGCTAATACCACATACTCTGGCATATCATTTGTAGTTAATCTATTAGCAAGACATAGTTTTTCAATATTATAAATACAGTAGAATAGAGTAAAATATATTCTTCATTATCTCCGAAGCACTATGGGTATAAGGTTATTATGCTCAGGTATGTCTAAGTATGAATGATCATTTATTCAGATGCTGCTAAGTATACTTGTTTACATGTGCAGGTACAATTGTACAAAGGGTGATCGAGCAAAAACTTATTTCTCTAAAGTCTTCTTTACTCATGACCTTCCAAAAGGAACTGAAACTATCATCCCAATGAAAATCCAGCAGATTTGTTTACTAAGTCATTTTTATGCTATAAATATTTGACTTCACATACTCAAAAATATTGAGTGATGTGGTTAAGAAGGGGAGTTGATACACGCTGTACTCTTTTTCCCTTATCTAGGTTTTGTCCCAGTGGGTTTTCCTAGAAAGGTTTTTAATGAGGCAGCATTGGGAAGTGTATCAATAAACTATGTACTCTTTTTTCTTCTACTAAGTTTTGTCCCATTGGGTTTTTCTTAGTTGAAGTTTTTTTTTAATGAGTCATATGTTTAGTCATGGACATCCAAGGGGGAGTGTTATAAATATTATTATGTGGATGTCCATATCTCCCATTATCCCTGATTATGTATCCCCTTAATATCTTATGTAATCTTTGATATTGTAAATCCTTGCCTATAAATGTAAGGCATTAGGTATGTACTACACATTCTGAAGACAATAAAGAAGAGTTATTTCTCATTGCTCCATATTTTCCTCTCTTCCTTTGTTTCCTTTCTCTCAAATTTGTCATTGGGTTCTCCATTTTCTCTCCCCTCATTATCTTTCATCTCAACTTTTCTTTCTATCCAAGCAAAGCAGTAATGATTTAAATTTGATTGGTTATCTTTTTGTAATAATAACTATAAAAGAAAACTAAATCTAAACTTTTCAGTGTTGATTTAACTGTTATAGATGGGGGAGCCGTTCCTTGCCTCAGGAGATGTAGGTTTTCTAGCCATGTTGGCAGTCCGTGTCCGTTTATCAAAGACGATCTCAGCCGCTAGAAGCTTATCCACATCAATGGCTACCATCACACGCTCTTTGGAGAAAAAACGGAAAACCGTACACATCTACATCGCCACGTCATCGATCCGCGCATACCAGGATGCGACCACTCAAAACAATGACACCCGTCGATGCATACTGCATCATCAACGGTCAGGATCATCTTTCAATCTGCGCGCACAAATCTCGATTCAAAAACCTTCTTCTATATAAACACTCTTCCATTTCCCGCTACCTCCATCACCCCCTAAAGTAGTCTGTGCTTTCTGAAATCTTCATTCCTTCTCTACATTTTCATTCCGATCCCAAGTTGAATTTGCGATAATGGCTCGTACCAAGCAAACCGCTCGCAAATCCACCGGTGGAAAGGCTCCTAGGAAGCAATTGGCTACTAAGGCTGCTAGGAAGTCTGCTCCGGCTACCGGAGGTGTGAAGAAGCCCCATCGTTTCAGACCAGGGACGGTCGCTCTTCGTGAGATCAGGAAGTACCAGAAGAGTACTGAGCTTTTGATCAGGAAACTTCCTTTCCAGCGTCTGGTCCGTGAGATTGCTCAGGATTTCAAGACTGATCTTCGGTTCCAGAGCTCTGCTGTCGCTGCTCTTCAGGAAGCTGCTGAAGCTTACTTGGTTGGTCTCTTTGAGGATACTAACTTGTGCGCAATTCATGCCAAGAGGGTTACAATTATGCCCAAGGACATCCAGCTTGCTAGGCGTATTAGGGGCGAGCGTGCTTAGGCTTGTAGTTTGGCTTGTATAGCAATGCAGTTAGGTTTCATTATCTTCTCTTTGTAGTTTTCCACATCTGGATGGTTGTAAGCGCTGATGTATTCTCTTAATGGAGTTATGGATTTTGTTCTTGAAAGGAATCTTCAGATTTAAATCTATTCCCTAATTACTATGTTTCGCTTACTGTGAACTGGGTATATTCCAAAAGAAGTTTATCTAGTAGCCCGTAAATCTAATATGCGCAATTTAATTTTGTGGTAATTTTGTGGTTTGGCGTTGATTTGACTAATATAAGGTAGCAAAGGAATGACTCCATGCTTAATGCATGTGCATCTTCAGGAAGAATCGTTTATTTCAGGATCATTCCTAGTAGACTTTATCGTTCATTATTGATCAATTTGTTAGGGATACGTTTTATGCGTTTGCCCATGTTCTAGTGTCAACTTAACAGTAATTCTTTTCCACCTTTATATATTGGCAAGAAGTGATACTGGTCACCTTTTACGTCTTTTATTCCTACAACCTCCGTTTTAATTTTTAATTTTTATCCCGGACCCTCCAGCTGAAGTTGGATTTCTGAGTGAAGATGCCGAGGAGCTTAGCTTTTCTTGACTTGGTCTGCATTGAGGTAGTCACTTCTCTTCTTTTGCAATCCTTATTTCCATAAATAAAAAAAATTCGGTATCCAAATGTAAGCATAATAATTCTTTTCTACAGTTACGATTATGGCTTAATTGCATTCAATCTGAAGTTTTTCTTTCGTTAACTTGTTTAAACTCGAGTTTTTATTAGAAATTTTGGGCACATGAAAATCCTTTTTGTAACGGTAGCAAGCGGACAATGACCACAAAATAAAAAAAATGTTTATGCTTACCGAAAGATAGCAAATTGTCGAGTCGATGACAAGTTGCACTTTTTTAATTAGGGGAAGATTTCACATGATTAAAACGATCGATTTTTCCTAGACCTGTCTCACCCTTTATAATCTGTTTCGAAAGCAGAGGGACCAGCAAAAATGGATAGTCATGGAGCAGAAGAGTTGTTCCAAGCACAGGCTCATTTGTATAAGCTCATATTCAACTTCATCAGCACCATGTCTCTTAGAAGTGCAATCGACCTTGGCATACCAGACATAATCCACGGCCATGGCCAACCTATGACTCTGTCTAAGCTGGTCTTGGCACTTGATATTGATCCAGCAAAATCTGGTTTTCTTTATAGACTCATGCGCTTTTTGGTTCACTCTGGCCTTTTTGTCAAAACTAAAGTTGACAAGAGAGGCAAGGAAGAGGAGGAGGAGGCTTATGATCTCTCACCTTGTTCCAGGCTTCTGCTCAAAGGAAATGCCCCCAATTTGACCTGTTTTGCACAGTCAGTTTTTCACCCTGCTCTGTCAGATCCATGGAAATTGCTGGGAGATTGGTTCCGCAGAGAAGAGGTGAACCCTTTTCACTGTATGTATGGGATGGGGTTTTGGGAGTATGGAAGTGAGAACCCTGAGTATGGCAAGCTTTACAATGAAGCTATGGTGAGTGATTCTGGGATGTTGAACTTGGTGATTGGAGAATGCAGATCAGTCTTTGAAGGTATGCAGTCGATGGTTGATGTTGGAGGTGGGAAAGGAGCTGTGGCCAGGATCATTTCTGAGGAGTTTCCCCGCATGAAGTGCACAGTGCTTGATCTTCCCCATGTTATTGGAGATTTGCAAGATAGTGAAAATCTCAAGTTTGTTGCAGGTGATATGTTTCACTATATTCCTCCTGCTGACTCCATTCTTCTCAAGGTATATGTTTGTGCAGATATATTTGTTTTCCAGTACATGCATATGCACAAAAGTTATACTTTGCATTCATGATTGCTTAGTTCTGTTTCAAAACTCAAAGCATGATTTTCAGAACATGTAGATAGCACATACAGGCAGCTATTTCTGAGTCTTCAGTTGTGACTGGACCTTGTTTTAATAAAGGGCTGCTGTTAAACAAAATGTTTAGATATAACAAATATGATAAAATGTAAAGAGTAAATTACTTTTTCTTTAACTTTTTAAATTTGATGACTATTTTTTGAAGAAAAAATTCTTCTCCTTTAATTTAAGATCAAATTATTTTATTGAAATATGCTTTGTAGATATAAATCTATACTTTATAATGAGTGTTTGGATTTAAAATTTAAGTATATCATAACTCTTCGTTTTAAAAAATTGTATGTTTTTTAAAATAAATAAGTGGTATGTATAATTTTACTAAACTTATAATAATTCTAAAAAAATTGAAGAAAATTTCTATATAATTTATTCAGTTATAAAATTGCATGTTGTATATATCCGAAACAGTATAAGAGATATTATTATTAAGATTAATTTCCAAGTACAAAAGAAGTTGATATCCTTGAATTAGAGAACCACATACAAAGGAAATAGCTGATATATGATACGTAGTATATTCTTGGGATATTATCTGTGATCTCACAAAACTAGGTCTGAAACACTAGTGATGTTTGAAAAGATGAATGATGAATTTGGGAGAAAACAATACAAAGATCAAAATATGCTCAAGGACTGAGGCACTTGCATTTGGGTTTGACATTTCTGGTAATTGGGAATTGGCAGTTGGTATTACATGCCTACAATGACGAAGACTGTGTAAGGATCCTGAAGAAATGTAGAGAGGCTATTTCAGGGAAAGGGAAAGAAGGAAAGGTGATAATAATAGACATAGTGATAAATGAGAAGGAGGATAAGCATGACTTGACAGACCCAAAACTGTACTTTGATTTGTTGATGATGGTTGCTGTTACTGGAAGAGAAAGGGAGGAAAGAGAATGGAAGAAGCTCTTCTTGGAAGCAGGGTTCGGTCATTACAAGATAACACCCTTCTTTGGTTTAAGGTCTCTTCTTGAAGTTTATACTTAATTGATAGAAACCACCCATTAGCAATAAATCTCTCGCTTCTCAAGCAACAGAATTCACTCCTGATTCTGCATCCTTCTTCTGTGTGATTTATTTACTGTTTTGGGAAATAAGATGTGCCATGTGTAGTCTTCCATTGTGTTAACTTGTGCAAACTAGATGTTGTGTCATATATACCTTTCCAATGTGTTAATTTGTGCAAAACTTTTACATTTCCATTATATTAAATACTCCTTTCTTGAGAGATGAGTCAAATGACATGTTCGTATTTATAAGAGACACTTATAACTTGTATGATATTTTTAATATCATTTTCTATTTTTGTCTTTATTAATTATTTAGTAGTCTTCACATTTTTACTCTCTTTCTACAAGTAAGGGTGTTTATGAAAAACACTTTACATTTTTTTTACATGCTTATTGCTGTTAATTAGTTTTAATTTTTTTTATAAAATTTAAATATTTGCATCTTGTAAAAAAAGATGAGAGGAAGTATAAAAATTTGGAAATGAGACAAACTCTCATGGACAGCTAGGCACAGAAAAACAAGCATCTAAGGAAATTTTCAATCTCACAGGCTCATAGCACCGTTATATACTTAAGATTAGTTTCTTCTACATGTAGTAATGTTCATCAGAAGAAGAGAAGGATCTGCAAAAAGTAGAAGCAGGGTTGTTTCAAGCTCAGCCTCATGCATCTGTATATATATAAACAAATTCAATTTCTTGGGCTTCATGCGTCTAAAGAGATCCCTGCAGTTGAATGTACTAATGATATAATCCACAGCCACGGCCTAACCATCATCCTCCCTATTTCAAATTTTTTTCCATCATGTGAGGGACACCTTTTAAATCTAGCAGTTTGAAGTCTGTTGAAAAGTGGTAGAAAAATATTAAAGAAAACATTCCATAAGGTTATTAAATGAAACATCTTTATTAATAATTTATCTGAATATTTTTCTTAACGACTTGAGATAATATAAATTTTAAAAAAATAACAGCAGAATCACACGGAAGCAGTATAATATCAAAAAAATCTTAAACCATCATTGACGAGTTTTTGAAAACTTTTTTATATTTTTGTGCTCCATGGGACTCTGCGATCATTTTCCCATAAATTTAACCGATTCAGTTTCACGTTTACAAAATCAACTTTCCTGTCCTCTGCTATGAATGTGCTGGATATGTTTATCACAGTTACTGTATCAATCAACCTCGAATACTGATGCCTAATTCATGTTAGCAAATACTACGATGCGATGGGGTGCGTGTGTACATATATATCTAAACAAATTTTCACCACGCAAGACAAGATTTGCACATCTTCTTTCATGTGGCTGTCAGCGTTTTTAAATATCTGTGCATGCTTCAAGAAGATAATATAATTTACCTTACTCGATAAGCAAGTGCAAAAATTGATACAATCCTTTTAAAATTTAATTGTGTTAGTTGCTTTTAGCAAAAAAAGAAAAGAAAAGAAAAACAAAACTTTTATAACTAAAATTATGGCTTGACCCAATCTATAAATAAATTATATTTATTATAAATAAATAGGCTATTATTAAGGAGAGCTTCTCGGGCATATGTTTATTAGGCATATCTTTTGCAATCTTCATGATTATGTTATGTGATTCCCCCTCCTTCTTTATTCTATCTAATCAGGTAGATGTTTATTAGGCATATATTATTCCGGGCTATCCACGTTAAGTTGCCGACTTCATTTTTTTTTTTTCCATTGCTCATTCATTTATTTCAGAAGTCGAACACACATGGCATTATTTTTTTTTTTAACCAGCAAATTTATTCTTAAATGGCTCATATCATTTACATCGTTAGCACACCACCATTTTTTCACTGTGTCCCATACTAAGATCACTTGACTTCTGCGAGAAGGCTATATTATTGCATCAACCATTGGAAATGGGTGAAGTAGAATAGTGATTTCATGTCTTCTATGTTATCAGAAGAGTGAATTGATTGTTTTAGTTGTGACATAGTTTAAAAATCAACTCAAAATAGTGATTCCTTTTATGAACACTATACAACTGAATTTTTTAATACAATTAATAGCTCAGGCTTGCTTCCACACATAGTAATTTTGAAGGTTGGTGCTAATGTTATGCTTATGAAAAATATTGACTAAGCATAAAGATTGTGCAATGACACTTGATTACCGATCACTCAACTTCACAAATCAATCAATAAAGATGTGATCTTAAATGGTTCATACTCGTACCAAAAAGTTTGATACATAAGATGAACATTAATCATTCTAAGAGTAGATGACTATTTCAAATGCAAAGAGGTAAATTTACAAGTACTAAAAGAAAAAAAAAAAAAGTTGACCTTCGAATATTTTGACAAAAGAAAATGATAATATACCGCAATATTGTATATAATTTCCAAAAGAAAAAAACTGTAGTTTTTTGCTTTAAATCAATAGATCAGAACATGAACAAGGAATTTTTTTTGTTCCTTTTGACATCCTTGAAAAATAGAGAATTACCTCAATTCCATTCGCGTTTTGTATTTCATTGACCTGGCATAAATTTATAGTGTCATTGTATACTTGATACATAAAGAATAATCATAATCTATGCTCCCGTGCAACGCATGGGGAGTTTTTTTCCCCCTGGAATATGAGGAGTTGTTCCTCCTGAGTGATATAAAATATAATTCTGTGTAAGATTTAAATCCCATCTTGATGCATGATTTATTTTCTATTCATCAGTGTTGTTCACATGCATCATATATATATATATATCATTTGTTAAATATAAAAAGTTCGAACTGAGGCAAATTTTCGTGGATATAAATGCACAACTACGACAACGAAAACACACATCTAGGAAATTTTCAAAATCATAGCACAGCTCAAAAGATCAACTTCTCTAAGCCCTCATCTGTTCCTTCTGATAACATTAATATCTTCTACAGGTGGTGGTGGTAGTAGTAGTATTCATCAGAAGCACAGAGGGATCTGCAAAAAATGGCTATCAACAAAGGCAAAGTAGACGCAGAGTTGTTTCAAGCTCAGTCCCATCTGTATAAACACGTATTGCATTTCTTGGACTCCATGTGTCTAAAGAGTGCTATGCAGCTGAACATACCAGACATAATCCACAGCCATGGCCGACCCATCACCCTCCCTGAGCTGCTCTCGGCTCTACAAATAAACCATGCGAAATCTTCCCATCTCTATAGGCTCATGCGCGTACTGGTTCACTCTGGCTTCTTTTCTACTACCAAAGTCCCTAAAGGTGACGGGGAAGAAGTGGGATATGATCTCACACCTTCCTCCAGGCTTCTCCTCAAAGACAATATCCCAAGCTTGTCTGGTTACGCTCAGCTGCTTCTTCATCCACTTATGGTGCATTCATCGGAATCCTTGGCAGATTGGTTTAGCAGTAGTGATCCCACCCCATTTCACACTGCACATGGGATGGCAGTGTGGGACTATATCAGCCAAAACCAGGAGTTTAACAGGTTCTTTAATGAAGCTATGATTGGTGATTCAAGTATGATGAACTTGGTAATGAAAGATTGCAAATCAGTATTTGAGGGATTCGACACATTGGTTGATGTTGGGGGTGGCAATGGATCTGCGGCTAGGATCATAGCTGAGTCATTGCCTAATATGCAATGCATTGTGCTAGATCTTCCACATGTTGTTAAAAATTTACAAGACGGCGGAAATTTGAAATTCGTTGGAGGGGATATGTTTCAGTCCATTCCCGTAGCAGATTCCTTTCTTTTCAAGGTAAGCAGATTTTACAAACAAAAATTCATACTTGAACTTTAAGTTTCTCCAGTTCGCTAAGCTTTGATGAGCACTATATGAATTATTAACGAAGAAGAAAATTTGACTAAGCAATGATTAATTGGGATTTTGCAGCTGGTTTTACATGCTTATAGTGATGAAGACTGCGTGAAGGTGCTCAAGAAGTGCAGGGAAGCCATTGCAAGCAAAGGTAAAGAAGGGAAAGTGATTATAATAGACATAGTGATCAATGAGGAGAAAGATGAACACGACCTGAAAGATGCTAAGCTGTTGTTCGATGGGTTTATGTTGAGTGCGGTGACTGGAAAAGAGAGGGAAGAAAAAGAATGGGAGAAGCTGTTCCTGGAAGCTGGGTTCAGTCACTACAAGATAACACCTGTTTTTGGATTAAGGTCCATGATTGAAATTTATCCTTGAAAGTTGAGATCCCTCCACTGTGTTAATTTCCTATGTTTCCAAGCACATTTTCTGAACAATAATCTAATCGTATGATTAGAACTTCGATGTTAAATATATCATTGTGCTACCTTCAGTTATCGTAAAAATGATTGAATATTGTATTTAATCTAATAAATAATAATCATGTGATAGCGCATGTGCAATTTTAAATCTTCAAGTCAAATTATACGATCAATATATTTATATTAAAGTTTTCAATTAAATGTATTAGTTTCTAATGTTAACATGTGTTCATGCTTTTTAAAGGTATCCTTTATATTCCACCTATATCTGAATAATTTTTATTTAAGCTTATTTTTTGCCAACTTTTCATTCAAATATTTGTAAGTTTATTATTACTAACATCACTCAAAGTCACAATAAGTTATATTGAGTTAGTCTAAAATGTGTGCCAAGATTTTTTTTTTTTAAAAAAAAAAACTAGTATAGAATGAAATATGTCACGATAAATTTTTTAGCAAAACAAATCATAGGATTCTCTCTCACTCTCTCTGTTTTTTTTCTTTTTTGCTTTTTGTTAAAAAGAAGCTTTTACAGAAATTTTTTGGAACTCAAGGTGCAATAATTTGAATTCCAGTTGTTCCCCTTCTGCAAAAACAACTTATCAAAAACATTATACATGTAGCTGAGAATATTAGTGGGGTCAGCTGCCCCAAAATGGCACAAAATGGTTCCATGCCAGGGGTGAAGATTGTCAGACCAATGAGCCAATTTCCTTGATCAATCTGAATAAGTTAAATAGAAAAGAGAATTATTGACCATGTCCCCACTCGACTCTGTACTTAAAAGGAAGCTAGGTGGCTCTGTTCTGGCTCATGTCCTTAGCTGTGAATGAGTATTTCAGTTTCTAGATCCAATTACAGATCCATCCCATGGAAAGAAGGCACCGAAAAATCTTCATAGGATTATGATGGATTTAGTTGTTTCAAATGTAGGAAGGTTTAGGATTTCTTAGTGCTTAATCACAAAGGTTATGCTTCGACGATTACCAGTAATTAGTCAAAAAGATACATGGCTGTCTCTCAGATTTGAGTGCATCGTTTCTTTAAAATTTTGTTCTGGCTCATGTTTATATAAAAGATAATTCAGTGCTGAGGACATGGATTCTTTTCAATCACACAAATTTCTAATGCTTTTGATAGTACACTTCCACGTTCACCTTGCTCTGATGATATATGTTTGGAAAGTAAAAATTGCAGGTCACTTTCATATGAAAGGGGAGTTTCAATATTTTGGGTGGCAAGGCAACGAGCCAAAAGAAAAGTCTGCAACACAATGAAGGATTTTTCCACATCTTAGTGTATTTAATTCCTATTTAAAATTGAAAAAATTAATCTATAAGCTCTCCAACTTTTAACTCATTTATAGTCTAATTCTTTAATTATGAGTTGGTATAATTTAATCTCTATCTTTTAACTTTTTTTTTTATTAGCATCCTTATCATCTATAACTCAATGATGAATCATCTTAAACAAGATATAAATAACAAGAATGATAATATAAAAAAGTTAAAAGATAATGGATTCAAATCATAAAGTCTTCTGCTTTAAATCAATATATCAGAATATATATTAAGAATTTTTTTGTTCTTTTTTAACATCCTTGAATATTGAGAATTACCTCAATTCCATTCGCCTTTTGTGTTTCATTGACCTGGCTCATTTTACTGTGTCATTATATACTTGATAAAGAATAATCATCATCCATGTTCCCGTAAAACGCATGGGGAGATTTTTCCCATAGAGTTGTTCCTACTGAGTGATATAAAATATAATTCTGTGTGAGATTTAAATCCCATCTTGATGCATGATTTATTTTCTATCCATCAGCATGTTCAGATTTAAATCCCATCTTGATGCATGATTTGTTTCCTATCCATCAGCATGTTCAGATTTAAATCCCATCTTGATGCATGATTTGTCTTTTATCCATCAGCATGTTCACATGCATATATATACATATCTTTTTAATGGCTGCAACAGATATATTACTCCTTAACGTTGAAGTTCAATGCAACGAAAATAGCAGAAACAGTAACGACATCGTGACAGAATAACAGAAAGAAAATGCAGAAAGGAGGTACAGAGAGAAAAGAGAATCCTGAGAGAGAGTGAGAGAGAGAGTTTCCAAAATCAATTCACACCCTCCTCGTGCTGACGTGCCCCTTTTTATATTTTCTCAGCTCCTTCTATCTCTCTTAGTTTAATTTCCACGACTTCTTTTTCATCCTACTTTTCCTTAGTTGGCCCATCTGATTATGGACTTGGTCATTACATGGGTCTTCCTCTGTAATCCTTTTCGAGTCTGGCATCTTTCGGTCCATTACAATGCCCCCCTCATAAACAGGAACCTTGTCCTCAAGGTTCAGAGATGGGGCTAAGCGTATAAGATCCTCCTCGGGTTCCCAGGAGTCTTCCATAGGAACATCCCAACGAACGAGGAATCGACGAAGCCACGTCGGATCATGCTGCACTTTACGCACAGCCAAAACTGCAACAGGATGACAGAGAGGGCCCTCTAGTATGAAATGGAGGGGATAGGACTCTGAAGTGGGAGCACCATAATATTGCTTAAGCTGCGAAATGTGGAAGACGAGTTGTATTTTAGCATGATCAGAAAAAACGATAGGCAACCTTCCCTACGCGCTCCGCCACCTGAGAAGGGTCAACTTATGGAAGTTGCGTAGCTGAACAGAGTGCTGTCGATACAGTTGGAGACGCTGCGCGAGGCCAAGGTTATGCTTCAACAAAGCCAAACACTTCATCATGTTCACAGAGTTGTCGGTGAACATCAAATGGAGTGTCCTCCCAGGATGAATGTCGTAACAGAGGTGGAGGCTCACGACCATATATGATTCTGAATGGAGTGAATCCTGTCAAAGGGTGAAAAGCCGAGTTATACCAGAATTCAGTCCAAGGATGCCAAGACAACCATTGTTGAGGATAGTGGTGGACGAAGCATCGTAAGTACATTTAAAGGGATTTGTTGAGAGCCTCGGACTGACCTTCCGATTGTGGGTGGTAAGCAATGGTGAAACACAATTTAGTGCCCTGCAACTTCATCAAGTGACGCCAAATTGGTAAAGGTCTTATCTCTGTCAGAGACAATAGTGGTGCTAACCCGTGGAGTTTCACAATGTGTTGTAGGAAAGCGTCGGCGACGATGGAACTGGAAAAATGAGCTGGTAGGGGTGTAAAATGGCCGTATTTCAACAGACGATCAACAACGACAATAATGACAGAAAAGCCGGGAACCACCGGTAACCCCACAATGAAGTCCATGGCTAAATCTTCCCAAATGCGTTCTGGGATCGGCAATGGTTGTAATAAACCCGCTAGCCATGGATGAAAGTGAGATGTTTTCGATTGCTGACAAGTAGAGCAAGTCTTAACAAAGTGGCAAATGTCGTGACGCATGCCAGGCCAAAAAAAAAACAAACGAGCAACTCTGTGGAAGGTGCATAAAAATCCAGCATGACCCCCTATGGGAGAGGAAAGAAACTCCAGTGAAGTTTGACATATCAGATCTGGGTTATCATGAGGAATAACCAAGCGATCTTTCCAGTACAAATCACCATGTTTGATATGATATGGGGTAACGGTTGAAGCGTCCGAAGCTACGAGCTTGAGGTCATTAACGGTGGATGAAGCATGCACCTGAGCATATAGGCGATCCATAAAGGACCCTTGAAGGAACGAAAGAGCCATACAAGAGACGCGCGAAAGAGCGTCGGCAGCCTGGTTTTATTTACCCGAACGATACTCAATATCAAAGTGAAACCCAAGAAGTTGCGGAAGACAGGACTCATGTTCCGGGGTTTGCATAACCTGATCGATGAGGTGTCTGAGACTTAAGTGATCCGTGCGAATCACAAAATGATGACCCAACAAATATTGACGAAACTTGGCAATGGATTCCGTAACAGCATAGAGCTTGTGGACGTGGATGAACTGAGATTGCATCCGAGGATAGAGCTTTCTAAAAAACAAATAAGTGATGGGATGAGAGTCTTGGCTCAACACAGCGCCAATGCCTAAAGCCAGAAGCATCCATCTCCAGTATAAAAGATTTGTGAAAATATGGTAAAGCAATGACAAGAGCTGTGGTCAGCGCTTGCTTCTGAGCCTCGAAAGCCTTCTGAGCAAGCTGGGACCATTGGAATGCGTCTTTCTTCAAGAGATCGGTCAAAGGGTTTGCTAGTTCGGCATGGTGTCGAATAAAATGACAATAATAACCACTGAGGCCCAAGAAACTCTTAAGGGATGACACGGTAGTTGGACTGGGCCACTCTTGAATGACTTGGATCTTGGCCCCATCAACCTCCATACCCCACCCAAGTAGTCAATTCTGGTCAGCTCAAAGGCACATTTGCTCAGTTTAGCAAACAGTTGGTGTTGGCCAGAAGTTCCAGTACCAAAGACATGTGTTGCAAATTGAGTTCCCACGTGGTACTGTAGACCAAAATATTATATAAAAAAAAAAAGCAGAACCAATCGAAGAAGTAAATGTCAGAAAATGCAATTCATCAATGCTTTGAATGTTACCCAAGCATTTGTGAGACCAAAAGGCATCACCAACCATTCATAGAGGCCTTGATGGGTGTGAAGAGCAGTTTTCTCACAATCGAACTCCCACATTAGAATCTAACTAAAATGGGGATCGAGTTTGGAGTAAAAAAACAGAGCCAAGAAGTTTGTCCAGAAGCTCATTGATCGTTGGCATTGCAAAATGCATCTTTCTTCGTCACCACGTTCAGGGCACGATAGTCAACACAAAATCACTAGGTGCCATCCTTCTTCTTGACCAAAATGATGGGACCAATCAAGCCGTCGGCCAATAGATCAGAAATAATATTTTTCAATCTCAAACTTCTGGCCTGCGGGGTAATGATAAGGGCGTAGTTTTTAGGGAATAGGTCAATATGGTGCTTGAGGTCTCAGTGGGGGTGGTAATCCATGTGGAATGGCAAACACAGGGAAAATGCGGCAGTAAAGCATGTAGGTCACTGGGCACAGTGCCACGAATTTCTAACAAAGTGGGCCTCATAATCTGAGCATCGAACAGGTAGAATTCAGTGATGTTATCTGTGTACACTAAATGTATGAGATGGTGGCACTGTGCGTTAGTGGTAGATGACCCACAATAACCAGTTAAAAGTAATAAAATCATTATTGAGAATGAATTTGATGGTGGAGGTATGGTAATCGATGAAGTGCGAGCCCAATGTTTCCAACCAAGCAATTCCTAAAACAACATCGATGGCCGCTACAGGTAAGATGAAGATGGTCAAAAGAATAGTATGACCACAAATCTGAATTGGGACATCTGTGACCTGTTCATTGCTGCTTAATATCTTGCCCATACCCCCTAACACCTGGACGGTAGTGGTCTAAACGACAAGGATGCCAAGTGTTGCATAATACGGGGATGAATGAAGTTATCTGAGCTGCCCATGTCAAGCAAAATCTAGACATTAGTGCCATATATGAGACCATTAAATCGAATGGCGGCCGCCCCCTAAGTACCCCTTAAGGCATGAAGCGATAAATGATGGGGAGTGGCATCCACCTCCGTAGTGTTTGCATGTGGAATCTGTTCATCGGGATTATCCTCTTCACAACATAAGAGCATCAGTTGCTTGTTCAAACATCTGTGAGTAGGTGAAAACTTCGCATCGCAAGTGAAACAGAAGCCTTCTCTCGTCTAATCTACATTTCAACCGACATCATCAGCTTGACCGATGGTGACATAAGAGTCGATAATAATGGTGGTAGGTTAGACTTATTGCCACTAGAAGTTTTGAAGAAGTAGGAGAGATCGACCTTGAAAATGGAATGACATCCTTACTAGAAGAATGAGTGAAACGAGGTTTGGGTCTTAGCTCTAATTTAGGAACTGTAGAATGCAAAGCAAAGGTATCGACGAACAAACGTGCCAGTGCCATGGCATTAATAACCGTATGAGGTCATTGTACCAGAATATCATGATTCAAAGTAGGAGTGAGACCTCCAATATAACAGTGAAGAAGCGTAGGTTCAGGAATATCCTCAGTACTATTAGCCAGCGAGAGAAATTTGGAGTTATAGTCTTCCAACGAGCCACCTACACCACTTTAAGTGAGCTTGAATAATTGTGAACAAGCACAATCAAATTGGGAAGGACCATACTGTACTTCAATAGCCTTCGCTAATCTGTACCAGTTAGGAACCAGGTAAGGATGTCGCTGTCAAAATGCATTGAAGCGATAACCAATTTTTGAATTTCAGGAATGTCGTAATACTTAAAATATTGTTCAACTTTAAAAAGCCATATCAAAGCATCCTTGCCATCGAAGTGAGGAAAATCGAGCTTCACAATGCTAATGGTGTGAGGATATAGAGGAACTGGTTGTGCAATTGGAATTGTTGATGAAGCATATGTGTTCTGTGAAGGAGACAATTGGTCTAAGCGAAGATGGAGACCATTGACAGATTTCACAAGAGATTGGAGGATGGATCCAAATTGGTCAAGTTGTTCAAAACGTCCCTTAGAGTAGTCAATAAACTTCGTCATCCTTTTGAGCTAAGCTTGCATCTCCTTCAATCGAGTGCTCTCTACCATTACGGGATGAAGAGCTCGATGAAAGCACGAAATGCAATGGCTGCAACAGATATTCAAAGAAAGGTAGGGAATAATGAAAAGATTCACTAATATTACTCCTTAAAGTCAAAGTTCAATACAACAAAAATAGCAGAAACAATAACGACATCATGACAGAATAGCAGAAAGGAAATGTAGAAAAGAGTTATAGAGAGAAAAAAGAATCCTCAGAGAGAGTTTCCAAAATCAATTCACACCTTCCTCATGATGGACCTGATTACAATGCTAAGAATTTTTGTTTAACTCAACCAATTTACAACACAAATAAAATCTTGATCGGAAGGTTTTAATCTCAACCTTTTATTTATATTTATTTTTTATTCATTAAATTTTTATTAAATCATATTTTAAATATTAAATATGAATCATCTTCCGCGGGATTTAGATATTTTCATACATTAAATACTCCAATATTTATACACAAGAGTGGAAATATTACAGTTTTAAGCATATCGAACTGCAGAACACCATTAGTAGATTTAGCTTAAGTTGAGCAAACTAGCCTAGCGAAATCACAAAAGGCATGAGCAAGACCATATCCAAATATAAAAGAAAGGAAACAAGTGCCTTTTTCTGTTGATTTTGGATCTGCAATAACGAAGGAGAAAAAAAAAATCTAAAGGGAGGAAGAAGATTATGGTCCTAGATTTTTGAAGGGACTTCTCCTTCATATTGCATCTCGATTATGGTCTGATGTACCTGGGTTCAAGGAAGAAGAAGACAATGGTCTTTATACACAACGGGGCGGTTCAGTCCAAAGTGAGAGGTGTTGCAGCAACACTATCAGAAGCAACGCATCCATCACCTCATCAGCACTCACTTCAGCAACTACACCAAAAGTCGATTTTCCAGCATCTCCCTTGGCAATATTGGCATCTACAAGGAGAGCATCAATGTTCACGTGCTGAAGGATTGGGAAGAAAAGAACGAGACACTGAAAATATGATATAATTAAAAATTTAATAAATAAAAAATAATATATAAGTAAAGGGTTGAGATTAAAACCTTACCTTTCACAGAAAAAAAAACTTACCAATGGTAAAGATTTTCTTTGTGTGGTAAGTAAGTTGAGCTAAATAAAATGCTTAGCACTCTAACTAGATCCCCTCGTGCAGACATTCCCCTTTTTATATTTTCTCAACTCCTTCTATCTCTCTTAGTTTCCACGACTTCTTTTTCATCCTAAGGCTTTTCCTTAGTTGGCCCATCTGATTATGGACTTGGTGATTACTTGGGTCTTCCTCTATAGTCCTTTCAAAGTCTGGCATGTTTCGGTCCATTACAATATTATTTATTAAATATGAAAAGTTCTAACTGAGTCAAACTTTTGTGGATATAAATGGACAACTACGACAATGGAAACACACGTCTAAGAAATTTTCAAACTCAGCACAGTTCAAAAGATCAACTTCTCTAAGCCCTCATCTTTTCCTTCTGATAACATTAATATCTTCTACAGGTGGTGGTGGTGGTGGTAGTATTCATCAGAAGAACAGAGGGATCTGCAAAAAATGGCTATCAACCAAGGCAAAGTAGACGCAGAGTTGTTTCAAGCTCAGTCCCATCTGTATAAACACGTATTGCATTTCTTGGAGTCCATGTGTCTAAAAAGTGCTATGCAGATGCACATACCAGACATAATCCACAGCCATGGCCGACCAATCGCCCTCCCAGAGCTGCTCTCGGCTCTACAAATAAACCCTGCAAAATCTTCCCATCTCTATAGGCTCATGCGCTTACTGGTTCACATTGGCTTCTTTTCTACTACCAACGTCCCTAGAGGTGACGGGGAAGAAGTGGGATATGATCTCACACCTTCCTCTAGGCTTCTCCTCAAAGACAATATCCCAAGCTTGTCTGGTTACGCTCAGCTACTTCTTCATCCAGTTGTGGTGCATTCATCGGAATCCTTGGCAGATTGGTTTAGCAGTAATGATCCCACCCCATTTCACACTGCACATGGGATGGCAGTGTGGGACTATATCAGCCAAAACCAGGAGTTTAACAGGTTCTTTAATGACTCTATGATTGGTGATTCAAGTATGATGAACTTGGTAATGAAAGATTGCAAATCAGTATTTGAGGGATTCGACACATTGGTTGATGTTGGGGGTGGCAATGGATCTGCGGCTAGGATCATAGCTGAGTCATTGCCTTATATGCAATGCATTGTGCTAGATCTTCCACATGTTGTTGAAAATTTACAAGACAGCGGAAATTTGAAATTCGTTGGAGGGGATATGTTTCAGTCTATTCCCGTTGCAGATTCCTTTCTTTTCAAGGTAAGCAGATTTTACAAACAAAATTCATACTTGAACTTTAAATTTCTCCAGTTCGCTAAGCTTTGATGAGCACTACATGAATTATTAACTAAGAAGAAAATTTGACTAAGCAATGATTAATTGGGATTTGGCAGCTGGTTTTACATGCTCACAGTGATGAAGACTGCGTGAAGGTGCTCAAGAAGTGCAGGGAAGCCATTGCAAGCAAAGGTAAAGAAGGGAAAGTGATTATAATAGACATAGTGATCAATGAGGAGAAAGATGAACACGACCTGAAAGATGCTAAGCTGTTGTTCGATGGGATTGCGTTGAGTGTGGTGACCGGAAAAGAGAGGGAAGAAAAAGAATGGGAGCAGCTGTTCCTGGAAGCTGGGTTCAGTCACTACAAGATAACACCTGTTTTTGGTTTAAGGTCCATGATTGAAGTTTATCCTTGAAAGATGAAAGTTGAGATCCCTCGTCATAGCCCAATGTCTGCCCACTTTGTGTTAATTTCCTATGTTTCCAAGCACAATTTCTGAACAATAATCTAATCGTATGATTAGAACTTGGATGTTAAATATATCATGGCACTACCTTCAGTTATCGTCAACATGATTGAATATTGT
>QFDD01001583.1:0-28903 GCA_006871305.1 Vachellia collinsii | reverse complement strand
CTGTGGGGGGGCTATTCGTAACCAAACTGGTGCTTGGGTGATGGGCTTTGCCCAATCTCTTGGACCCTGTAGCGTATTCGAATCTGAACAATTGGCTATACTAAAGGGTTTGACCATAGCATGGGACCTGGGACTCAAAAAGGTTATTCTTGAGTCGGATTCTAAGTCTCTAGTTGATTTGATCATGGAGCAACAGCCAAGAGAGGCTTGTAGCCTTGTCTGTCTTCAAATTCGTAAGTTTCTTACCTACAACTAGGAGCTGCGAATAGTGCATATCTCCAGAATGCAGAATTGTCTAGCTGATTCTCTAGCAAAGGAAGGTCTCACAAGATCGACTTTTTATGATAGTTGTCCTGACCATTTGAGGACTTTAGTGTCCAATGAGTCTTTGGGATCTAATCCCCTTTAGTTTATTCTTACTGTTGTAGGCCTTTTCGGTCTCTTTTGTACCAAAAAAAAAAAAAAAGACCAGCAAGGTCTAATCTAGTTACCTAGGACATTCATAGGGAGGATGCTGGGATTCCAAGTGACGAGGGATTTGGAGCATCTTGTGACGTTGAACGGTTGCGCTCCAATCTCTTCGACCTCAGGCGACCCTTTTGGATGTACCTTCGCTGGAAATCAAATTCTCTCGAATTAAGAACAACATTTGATGAAATACAGATTCTGGTTTAACTAATTTACTCACTTCGATTTATTACAGAAATGAAATCTTTGAGCCGTGTGCGTGAACAGGTGATGGTCATGATAGTTGCAGGAAAGTGGAACAAATAGCCCAAAACGTGTCATCCGTTATCAATAAATGGGTAGAGATTAAAAAGAGTAACTAGCTAGTTGTGTTCTACGACTACTAGCAATGAACAATGAGGTGAGTATCAATGGGTGACTAAGTGGAGACAAATCAGGTGCCAGTGACACAGAAAATGGCAGCATAACCTGTCACAATCCACAATGGCACACACTCACACGAATGTCTTGTAACTTCTACGAGGCGGCTCACACATACACAGACCGAGAAAATTAAACATGTAAGTATTGTTGGTCATAGGCTTTGACATTAGATCGCCGAGTCATTTCATTTGTCCAAATGTAACAAGTTACGCTCTCAAGTTCCTAACATCACATGGAGTTCGGTGACAGAAAGCCAGAACCCTTGGCAAGCAACCCGGTCTTCAAAATCGAAATCATTACAGATATGTTGGCAAAGCCATACAAAGGAGGGCACACTTCATTTTGTAATTCACTTTGACCACTCCAAGTCTACGACTTGCGGGTCCACCTTTGATTGATGAGCATGCATGCCTCCGGACTGATCATGAGTCAGACGATCCCAACCCATAATGTGCGGCAATGCAAACTGCATCAAAGAGCAATGATGTATGACTAGATCAGATAAAGAAAATCTTAACCCTCCTAATAAAAAGCCTAGCCATTGGACACTTCACATCGATCTGCAAGTCCAATATATCAAGTGATCAATTATGCAATTATGCAACACTTCAACATTATAAGTATGGACAAGAAAAGAAGGGAATCTTCCCGAATCTAAAGAATTATTTGAACAAACGACGTAAATGAGTGCAACGCATATAAACCAAAAAATGCATTCACAACATATCACTGAATTATGCAATCCATTTATATCTGGCTCTATAGTGCACAAAGGTGTACTAAATTATGGTTTCTATCCAATAAAAAAAGAAAAGAAAAGAATACAAGATAAAAAAGTACCTGATTCAACTGGAATAGTAAATAAATAGAACACTATCGGACACTTAACAGATCTACTTTCTGAATCAGAAAATTTCTGATGCTTAATGGCCAATAAAATGTTGAATTAAGATACAAGGCATCTCTAGCTTGCATAAAGTAAGGTTACAAGATGATAAATGCGACTGACTAATAGGTAGATCAAAAGATAAGGTAATCCTTTTGCTAAGAAGATCCTCGCTAATGAAATAAAATATTAAATAACCTCCCCATTCCAACTCAATGCACATGATAGCAGAATAGCATGTAACACGAAGAAGCTATAATGTGACTGGCACAATTAAAGTATTCAAATAAAAATGACAAGAAAAGCATACGCTGCAAGCAGTCTTCATCACAGCAAACTCAGCAGTTGTGACTGGAACAGACAAGTAATCTTTGGTTTTCAAAATGCTGTTGACGACAGCTGCCAAAAGAGGTTGATGCAGCGGTAAGCGTATGAGATGCATTACATGAACTCAGAGCCAGCAATATAGGGCCTTACACAAAGACATAAAGTAGCCAGAGCTGTCTGCATGTGGCTTAATTGATAAGCTCTTTCTGACTTGACCAGCATTACTGCAGCATACAGTACTTAACCATCAAAAATTAATTTTCAAAGCTCAAACTGTATAAAACTATAAATACAACGTACAATTAGTAGGTCAATGCTATGTGAGTTCCTTCATTCCCACAACATTTCTCTAAGCTATGATCATTTGGCAGTGAGGTAGTCAAAAGCTAATCCTAGAGATTACAGTAAAAAGGCCTACTTCAGACCAATGTTCAACAGAAACCAACCTTGATAACATTGCAGGGTCATGAAAGAATTCACAGGAATCTGTGGGGCCCATGCTTATCAAAGAACCAACCTCCGTTGCTGAGAGAGCAAATCTCTACAAAAAGGCAATCACTAATAAGTTGAGACAGAGTATATATGATGCACAAAAAGATTTCACATTAGTTCCTTCTCGTAGGTATTTATTATGGCAACTAAACAAAATATCAGTGACATGTTGCAGCCAAGATACCCTTGAACACAATTGATTTAGCATGGAAGGCTGAGCTTCAAACAACGAAGTACACTAAAAATATGAGGGGAAAAGGGGGAGAAAACAAAGACGAAAAAAAATATTTACCTGTTTCTTATCCCAGTCATATTTGCGCTCACCAAGAGCAGCTACAAAAGTCATCATCATTGAACCACGGTGATCAATTACAATGGCACCAGACTTTGAAAGTGGAATTCAGAAACACAATTTTTATTAAGAACACAAAAGAGATACTCAATAATTGTACTAAAGACCACTCAAAAAAATAATTGTAATAAAGAAACTACAAGCTTACACCCAGCTTAGTGAAAGTTGGAAGTCGGGGACTCAAAGAGAGTGCAGCTTTGCCTTTGAAAACAGAATATGGAACAAATATTTGACTTGAAGTATATCCTGCTGGATAGCAAATGGAAAACAGATGCAAGGTCTCGATTAAGTTAGCCAAAAAAAAAAAAGCAAATCTAGAAAATGCTAGTTTAGAGAATGCCTTTAGCAGAATAATTATTTGTAGCAGTAGAAATGCCAGCTGAATGGGTAGTAGAACCACATAGAAGCCAAAGACAGTCTCTAAAATCAGCTTTCTGAGATATCAATGTTTCTGATGCTTGATGCCTATTTAACAATAACAATTCAAAAATCAATAAAACTATAGATTCTCGCTTAAAACATATCGATGATAATAATTTAATACCACTGGACTCTGGAGAAGCTTTCAGCAATAAATAAGCACAAGGCGTAACCTAGAGTACTTAGAGAACCAAGATGTATCTTCTCATTTCAAACGACAAAGTTGACCTTTTAATAGCATATCTTGTTGGAGCACTGTCCACTGAGGATAATGCCCACAACGTTCGTTACCATACCATCAGTTAAATTTTCATAACACGGAAAAGCCGGTAAGCCACTGTCTAAACACAACAACCCCCAAAAAAGTGTGTTGTATTCAATTAACAAATGTGTACTGGCATATATCTGGGAATGAACTGAATCCTGGTAATCTAGATAAACCTAAACTTTTTTTTCCTAACCTTGTTTATATTAGCATATATGGGAAGACGCCAACTATCATATTTAGTTATTAAACCAACTTCTTGTGGTCAAACTCTCGATGAACCGGTGACTAAGCAGAATGACAACAGATGGAAGATAGCATGGCGAGTAGCCAGCCAACAGTACGATGGCGAAATAAATGCGGAATTTGTTAGGAGAACCTTAACACAAAAGCACGATAGCCAGAATGAATCGAATGCTTAATTTCAAGCCTGCATTCAGCAGTAATGCGAAGAGATTTTCCTTTTCAAGCTCAAGAACAGTGGCTGCCATGGGAAGTATCAAAATATTTTTCTCGCTTGAAGAGGGCGGGGGTGGGGCTTAGACTAGGTCAAGAAAAGTACAAAATAAGAGAGGTAAAAGAAGTAACTGTGCATATAGTGCACAGGTGATACAGAATGACAGGAGCGGGAGCCTTCGTACCTGGAAGCGAAGATGCCAGAGAGCCTCAACATCTTCGGACAAGAGAGATCGCTGCAGAGCGTTGCGGAGCGTGGAGTTTGACTGACGGGATTTTAGTTTTTTGCTGATGGAAATAATAAAAATTCTCAGTGCAATCTAATCCGTCTCTTCTCCACCTTCTGGGTTGGTGGCGGGGCTCATCTTCACCGCATCGTTTCATTAAACCATGACACAGTGCTCTCACCCGTTTTATGTCCACGTAATCTGCACCGTCCAATGGGTTCAAATCCTTTATCAACATGAAGCCTTTCTATTTCATCCCGGTCCATGTTCATGTTCTCATGGATTTCCCCGACGGCAGATCTAGTTGATCGCAGTGAATAATTAGTCTCATTTATTTTTGAGTAATTTCACGCAATAGTGGTGGCATATTTATGTCTGAGGAGTTCTATCTTGCAAATATCTTTTTACATGTTTTCAAATAGGCTTTGAAGGTTGAAACTTGGAAGAGGCAGAAATGTAAAAACAAACAGAAGCTTTCCCTCCAATGCTGCTTTCGCTGAGTCGGGCATGTTGTAGGCAACACATAAATTCTAAAATAATTTAGTGGATATTCCAACTCTTCTATGATATTGTACTTATCATGTTGGCAACAATGTTAGATTTGATTTTTTAAGTTATTTTAATCTTTTAAATAAGTCCTATTTTATAGGAATTAGTGGTTAGTGCTTTTGATAAATTCCTTTTAGGATGTTACCACATTCTTAGGATGTTGTTAAACGTGTGTTGTTATTTCAATTTCATCTCTGTGTAATAGGCTATATATGCTTGCAGTTTTACTATCAATAATTATACCCTTTTTCAAAACTCGTGTGCTAAGTTTTGAGTATTCTCCACATTTGGTATCAGAGCCTATCACAGGGGGCATGCTTGTGATTGTGTGTGGTGAAAGAAACTACAATTTTCTTCCAGCTTAAGGGAGTCAAGCATAATGGCGGAGAGCAATAGTAATGGTTTTGTGCAACTGACAATTCCCAAATTTGACAGACATTATGATCATTGGGAGATGTTGATGGAGAACTTTCTCCGCTCAAAGGAATATTGGGATCTCATAGAGACAAGTTTTCGGAAATGGTGACACAAGGGGTTAAGGATCATACAAAAGAGCAACGTAAAGTGATCGAGGGGCAGAAGTTGAAGGACTTAAAGGCAAAGAACTATCTTTTCCAAGCTATAGACAGGAATATCTTGGAGACTATAGTCAACAAGGACACATCGAAGGGCATTTGGGACTCAATGAAACAGAAATACCAAGGCTCTACCAAGGTGAAGCGGGCATAGTTGCAAGCACTTTGGAAAGGCTTTGAGACTCTCCACGTGAAGGAGGGTGAAACTGTTGATAATTTCTTTGCTCGTACTCTCACTATAGCTAATAAAATGAAGGCTCATGGTGTGACAATGAGCCCAACTATTATCAATGAGAAAATTTTGAGGTCTATGACTTCAAAATTTGATTATGTGGTTCGTTCCATTGAAGAATCCAATACTTTGGACACAATGACCATTGATGAGTTGTAGAGCAGTTTGCTAGTCCATGAACAAAGAATGAATAGCCATTGTGGAGAGGAGTAGGTACTCAAGGTCACTCATGAAGACAACACTAGCAGAGGAAGAGGTCGAGGGGTGTTGAGAGGCAGAGGAAAAGGATGAGGTAATGGCAGACAATCTTTTAACAAGGCTACTATCGAGTGCTTTAAGTGTCACAATTTAGGGCACTTCTAGTATGGGTGTCCAAGATGGGAGAATGGAGCCAACTATGCATAACCAAATGAAGGAGAAGAGCTGCTATTAATGTCACATGTCGAGCTTAACCACGCTTAGAGAGAAGAGGTCTTGTTCCCTAACTCAGGATCAGTAATCATATGAGTGGAAATATCAAATGGTTTTCGGATCTGGATGTACACTTCAAGCAGACTGTAAAGCTAGGCAACAACTCAATGATGGCGGTTATAGGGAAGGGAAATGTTCAAATGCAAGTGAATGGAATCACTAAGGTAATATCTGAAGTTTATTACATTCCTAAGTTGAAAAATAACTTATTCAGTATGGGGCAGCTTTAAGAAAAAGGTATGGCAATTCTGATTCAACATGGAAAGTGCAAAGTTTTCCATCCTAGCAAGGGCCTAATTATTCAGTCCGAGATGAGTACAAACAGAATGTTTGTTGTGCTTGCAACAATGTTGCCTAAAGCTACCACTTGTTTTCATGCCATGATAGAAGATGAGAGTTATTTGTGGCACTGCAGATTCAAACACTTGAGCTTCAAAGGGTTGAGAACCCTTTAGTACAAAAAGATGGTCACTGGTTTGCCTTCACTTAGCACATCGGCAAAGTTATGCACATCGTGTTTAGTCGAAAAGCAACAGAGGGAATCCATTCTAAAAAGAAGTCTTTGGAGGGCATCAAAGAAGCTGGAGTTAGTACATGCTGATATATGCAGTCATATAAAGCCTGCATCAAACAGCAACGAAGAGATATTTCTTGAATTTTATTGATGACTTTAGTTGTAAAACTTGGATTTATGTCTTGCATGAAAAATCATAGGCTTTTACCATGTTTAAAAGTTATAAGGCTTATGTTGAAAAGGAAACAGTTGCCTATCTTAAATGTTTGAGGACTGATAGAGGTTATGAGTTTATCTCAGCTGAGTTTGAGGAGTTTTGCAAGGTAAATGGCATAACTAGGCAATTAACCACAACCTATACTCCTCAGCAAAACAGAGTTGCTAAGAGGAAGAATAGGACTATGATGAATTTAGTGTGTTGTATGCTCACTGAGAAGCAAGTTCCTAAGACTTTGTGGCCCAAAGCTGTGAGATGGTGTGTGCATGTACTCAACAGGTGCCCTACTTTAGTCATGCAAGATATAACCCTTGAGGAAGCATAGAGTGGTATAAAGCCTACAGTAGAATATATCAAGGTTTTTGGGTGTTTGGCTTATGTGCATGTACCCGACCAAAAAAGAATCAAGTTAGATGACAAAAGTTTTCAATGTGTTTTGTTGGGAGTAAGTGAAGGAGTCGAAAGCTTATAGATTGTTTGATCCAGTTTCTAAGAAAGTAATTGTTAGTAGGGATGTTGTTTTTGAGGAGAATGAGGGATGTAATTGGAATATGAGTAGGGAAGAAAAGGCTTTGGATGTGTTAAAATGGGGTGACAATGAGGAAGAAGGAGATAAAGCTGAGAATCAAAGGAAAGGAAAGGCAATCTAGGACAGAGGTTAATGAAAATAAAGAAGTCGATTCGAGTGGCACTAGTTCACCTTCCAGTGAATCAAATGATGAGAACTCCTCAGGTCAGGTTCAAGGGAGGGCATGACGAGTTCCACATTGGATGCAAGATTATGAAATCGGAGAAGGTTTATCAGAAGAAGAAGAAGATTTGAGTGCCATGATGGTTCTCACAGAAACCGATCCCATTACCTTTGAGGAAGTTGTGAAGAGCAAGAAATGGAGAGATGCTATGAGTGCAAAGATTGAGGCCATTGAACTTAATAAAACTTAGGACTTAACTATTCTACCTAAAGGAGTGAAGACTATTGGAGTTAAATGGGTTTTTAAAACAAAACTCAATGAAAATGGTGAGATTAACAAGTGCAAGGCTAGATTTGTGGCAAAGGGATATGCACAACAATATGGGGTTAATTATATAGAAGTTTATGCTCCAGTTGCAAACTAAATACCATACAATGGGTAATTGCTATAGCAGCTCAAGAAGGTTGGACCATCTTTCAGCTTGATGTCAAGAGCACATTTTTACATGGTGAGCTTAGTGAGGAAGTGTATGTCCAGCAGCCTCAGGGATATGAGAAAAAGGGTGAGGAACACAAGGTTTATAAGCTGAATAAAGCTCTGTATGGCCTCAAACAAGCTTCACGAGTTTGGTACAGTAAAATTGAAGCTTATTTTACTAAAGAAAGCTTTGAAAAATGTCACTATGAACACACCCTATTCACAAAGTCGAATGAGGGAGATAAGCTTTTAATTGTCAGCATTTATGTTGATGATTTAATTTTTACTGGAAATGACAAAAGCATGTGTAAAGAGTTTAAGAGGTCAATGATGTTAGAGTTTGACATGTCTAACTTGGGAAAAATGAGATATTTTCTGGGGGGTTGAAGTGCTACAACATTCTGATAGGATTTATGTGTGTCAAAGAAAATATGCTTGTGAAGTCTTAAAGAGATTTGGCATGGATAGAGCAATTTGGTGAAGAACCTCTAGGGCTGCACAGTAGCCCGGAAACCCGCCCGCCCGCCCGCTCGGACCCGGTCTCGCCCGAAGAGGAACCCGGTCTCGCCCGAAGAGGAACCCGATCCGAAAAAAGTGACCCGGTCATAAACTGGACCGGGCCAAGTCTGACCCGACCACCGGGTTGGATTGGACTTCGGGCCCGGTAATTGGACCATATGGTCCAGTCCAACCCGGTGGTAATATATTAATTTTCATTTTTTTATTATCTATATAATTTTTTAATATAATTTTATTTGTTTTTTTAATTCTTTCCAATTTGTTTATTCTATTTTTCAATCACTTTTACCTTTTTTTTATATTTTTCCATGAGTTTTTTGGAAAAAAAGAAGAAAAAAAAGAAATAGACCACTGGACCGGTCCAGTAACCCGGTGGACCAAGTCCAACCCGGTCCTGGTACCGGGTTGGACCGGTCCACGGGTCAAAAAGTCAAGTCTGGCTTTTTTTCGGGCCAGATATCAGGTTAATGCTTAACCCGGTCCAACCCGGTCTTTGTGCATCCCTACTGAACCTCATAGTTCTAGGTTGCAAATTGTCAAAGGATGAGAAGGAAGCTAAAGTTGATGATAGTTTGTTCAAACAAATGGTTGGCAGTCTCATGTACTTAACTGCAACCAGATTGGATTTGATGTATGGTGAGTCTTATCAGTAGATTCATGTCGTGTCCTACAGAGCAAAAAGGTTGCTAAGATATTTGAAAGGGACTACTAATCTGGGGATTTTCTACAAGAAAGTAAGTAGTAAGCAACTCACAACTTACTCAAATAGTGACATTGCTGGAGATCTAGATGATCGAAAGAGTACAACTGGGTATGTATTCATGCTTAATTCTGGAGCGGTGGCGTGGTCATCCCAAAAACAACCTATGGTTAGCTTATCCACTACTAAGGCTTAATACATTGCAGCTACTTCATGTGTGTATCAGTGTGTTTGGTTAAGAAGGGTTCTGATGGAGCTTGGTTACGTGTAGGAGAAGTATACTACAATTCTGTGTGATAACAATTCAACTATAAAATTGTCTAAGAATTATGTTCTTCATGGAAGAAGCAAGCACATTAACATCATATTTCATTTTCTTCGTGAATTGGTAAGAGATGGTGTGGTTGATTTAAGTCATTGTAATACTCAAGACCAGGTAGCTGACATAATGATAAAGCCACTAAGGTTGGAAGCATTTTTGAAGCTTCGTAGTTTGCTGGGCATGTGTGAAGTTCCTAATATAAACTGAATGCATTCTAGATACAATTTAAGGGAGGGAATGTTAGGTCTGATTTTTTTAAAGTTATTTTAATCTTTTAAATAAGTCCTATTTTATAGGAATTAGTGGTTAGTGTTTTTGACAAATTCCTTTTAGCCTGTTACCACGTTCTTAGGATGTTGTTAAATGTGGCTTGTTATTTCAATTTCATCTCTTTGTAGTGGGATATATATGCCTGCAATTTTACTCTCAATAATAAGACTCTCTTTTAAAACTCGTGTGCTAAGTTTTGAGTGCTCTTCACAAGCAACACCTGCAATCCTAATCGCGTCTAACAACACTGTCCTTAAGAATTATTCTATGACTACCAACAAAGTAAGTTACAGTACTCCCCATGATTAAACAGATTCTTCTTGTAAGGATACAGGGAAACAGAATTAGTGAAAAGTAATAAAACTCAACAAGTCAACAAACAAGAGGAGGAAGAGAGGAGTACAAAGCTCAAGTGCTATATCTATTGAACCTCTCATTTGAAGCCTTATATAGGACACACACTTCATAGATGTTAGGCAATTTGGAAGTAACATAACCACTAATTTAATTAAAGTCATTTAACGTCATAGAGGTAACCGGTTTTGAATGCATATTATGTTTGCAAAGTTTGCATGATTGTACAACACATTTCCAAACATAATAAATATGTTTAAATTCATGAAATGTTCATTTTTAATTGTTAGTATTTCCAAAATGTTTCCAGCATTCAATCACAACATTCATTAATTTATTAAATGTTCTAAAAGCATTCATATAGAAAGAATAGCCAATAAAATTGCTTACTCATTATTTTTCATAAAATGCTCTTAATAGAATGTTCAATCCACATTTAACTTGTGTGCAGAGGTAGGGGAAAATGCCAGATTTGTCTTTAGTGGCTATTATTATACGTGAGCCATTTCCTCCTCTTTACTTATTTATTAGTCCAACATAATATTTATTGTATGTATAGTTGGACCTCCACAATCCTAAGTAACGTAGGACTCTTCCTTTGACACACCTAGACACAATATTTTCAATAAGCCCATTAAGGCCGAGGTTATATCTATCTCTATTGGACAGAGATAGCTTGGCCTTTGCCTATTTTTTACTTGGTCTTTTTTTTGTTCTTTTTATTTTTATTTTTAAATTAATCAGATGGGAATGCAACAAAGTAAATTACCTGCACATGTGTCTTGGTAGTGATGCTAGATTTGGATAATGAATCGGTGTTGACAGTTGAAGGTGGATTTTTGTTGAGTACGTCATAAACATGAAGAGAACACTCAACGCGGGGATATATCTTGTTACTGTTAAAATACAAGATTGATATATTGCTTGTCTGGGAATGACTTATGGACTTTTAGAATACATTCCAGCACCCATAAGCCCATTTAGTTTTTTTGCTCATGTTTGGAAAAGCGGTTGTGACAAATGCATTACATCCAACGGGGCATGGTGAGCTGAAGGCAATTTACTGTTGTGGAGTAATTAATTCATTGTATGTGAGAGTGGCATCCTTTCAGACGGTGTCATGTTGTGCTTTTCTCTCTCATTGGTCAGAAAACCCTTCCCACGCCGTGTCTCTTCCTCCCTTTCAATCCTGTCAAGCTTCCTCCAGATTCACCCGAATCTCTCAGCTTGTTCGCTTGCTTCTTCCTCCACCTTCAAGCTTCCTCAGCTAGTCAACCTTTGATCATCTTGAAGCCACTAGCATTGAGGTCCTCATCGTCTCTAAAGCTCCAACCTTCCTTCCAAAATTATAGCAGATCTACGTTCTTAAGGAGCTCAGCTCGCGTGGTTAAAGTGGTCGCTCGTCGGTTGCATTGAGCCTCCCTAATTTTCCGGTGGTTAAGTTGCGAGTGAAATAGCTCCACCCATCTCAGATAGTCGGCTTTCTTGTGAACAGGGATGAGGTAAATTTTTTTGTTCACATTTCTGAGCTGAGATTCATCGTGTGAGTAGGGAGGAGTGATTCTTTTTTTCACACTTCTAAGATGAGCTTCATTGCATTTTTGCTCGACAAGCATCATCCCATTTCAAGGCTTTCTTTTTCACTTGTTGTCCTTTGTGCCTAGCTTCAAATCTAAACATTTTAGTCCCTTAGTTTCACAAGAATTAGCTGCTCATTTGGTCGATCTATTTTATTTTCTTAAATTAACTAGGAAAGCAAAGTTAAATTGGGAACTGGAAACCTTCGATATAAAATGACGATCTTTTTCTCCTACTTCTACCCCTTCTCCTTCTTCCCACATTTGTCGACGTGTTTTTTATTCAATGCAATCCAATATTTGAGGCTAAGAGCAGCAGGATTCACTATTATTCTTAGCTTTTGAGCAAAGTTTTAACTATGGTAGTGTCAGGGTACAGTCAAAGAGAAGTGGGAAGAGATGAGATGACCTAACAAAATAGGGAATGAATAGAATGCCACAGTTTTCTTTGCCTTCTTGCTCAATGCATTGCAGTAGTTGGAGTTGCTAAATCCTTTTCCAATTTTCCACCTCTATTTCTCCCTCTTTTTCATCCGAAGCGATTGAGCGATTTTTGGAATATTTGTAAGGTGGAGGAGAAGCCATAGAATTAGAAGTAGGAATCTATTGATGTTTGATGTGAGGAAAAATGTCTGTGTAAGATTTCTGGTTTTTTTTTTAATTTTAACAATACCTCACCCACCCACCCCTATCTTGGCACTTAGGGATATAAGATCTACAGCCTCCCATGTGAGAATAGTTATGGGTTGCCATCTACTCCATAAGATCTTGGCATGAAAGTTTTCTGCTTGCTTTAAGTGTTTTGGGTATTATGGTTGCAAAATTTTCAATATTTATATAATTGAATGCCCAGAAATTTTGATGAACCAGAAGTAGCTTCGCTATATTGACACTAAAGAACGAACTCGTGGTTGTGGATCAAGGATGAAGGTTTAATTTTAGTCCCTTAATTTTATAAATGGTCTTTTCAACGTACTGGTTGAGATAAATAGTATGACCTGAGATGAGAAGTTATTTCAAAATGTGTGAGCTGAGATGATATTTACGTTAGTTTATGCATTAGTTGATTTAATTTTGTTGCACTGTAATAATTAGAATTGTTCACTATTTATCTAAAATCGTACATGTTTTGTATTATTGTGGTGACGTTAGAATTATGAGTAACAACAAAGGTAGATGTAGGGAAAATGGTAAAGCATTATGGGATAACAAATCGACAGAGGTGTTTATTAAGGAATGCATTTAGCAACATCACAAAACAGAATGTGTAGGAGCATCCTTTTCGAAACAAGTGTGGGATGAAATTGTCGATGGTTTCAATCGGAAAACAAAGAGATCGTACGATAAGAAACAAATAAAAAACAGATTTGATAATCTAAGGAGAGAGTGGAACACATGGAACACGTTATTCTTCAAGGAGCCTGGTATTAGATTCGATCCTGCAACCAATATGATTGTGGTCGAAGATGAATGGTGGGAGAGGAAAATATAGGTGCACACTTGTTAACTTTTACTGATGTATTTGGATTTCTCTATGACACACTGATTTGGGTTACTGGTACGAATGCAGGAAAATCCTAACTATGGAAGGTATAGATACAGAGGCATGAAGTTCGTGCATGAGTTGGAGACACTATGTAGGGCTGTGGTGGCCTTTGGTGATGATCAGTTTGCACCATCTGCTTCGCAGTCCCCAACACAAGAATATGAGGATGACGACTATCGACCCGCCATGGACATAGAAGAGGAGGACCTAACAGAAGGGTTGGGGACAGTGACCATGACTTGTTTGATGCACGTAGTGTAGGAGTATCAAATGAATTGGAGGGTTTGAATAAATGACCAAATAGTGACTACAATGCACCAAGTAATCCAAGTGGTTCTGGAAGCTCCAGCAAGAGAAAGAGGGGTGAAGTACGGGATATGGGCAGAAAGAAGAAACTCCTGCCTCACACAAAATAGCAGATGCGCTGAGCAAGAAAGCAGGAACTCAAGAAGAGTAAGATTCCAACAGCATCTGAGCTTACAACATAAATACGTCGTATACCAAAAATCAAAAAATGATCGTGATTTATTGTTCCACTGCACTATTATGTTGGATTCTCTGTCATTTAGGGGAATGTTTGTTCAATTCAGATATGACAGGGAGGAGTTGGTCACTTGGTTATGATTCAGTGCTTACATCCCAAACGCATCTGGGAAAAGGCTCCCACCATGAACTGGATTTTATTAATGTGTTGTATTGTGAAGGGTGACAAAATTTTATGTATTTATGTGTATGAATTGACATGGTGTTTGAGCCTATCAATATTTTAGACTTATACTTTTGTTTAACCACTCAGAGGTTACATTTTATTATATGGCTAACTGGGACGATGAATTGAGGAGAGGTTGGATGGAGGATGAGGATGATGATGACATAGATGAAGTAAGTTGGTCAGATCCTACAAAAAAGTTAAATGAACAAAACACACAAGCAAGAAGGGTAAGTGCATTGGTCGATCAATATGTGATGTCGTATGTCTATAAAGAGCCAAGAAGAACAAGTGCTTATACCAGTCATATATGGGTGCAAGAAGTGCTGCATGGCCATCTTGAACGATTTCACGAATTGTTTCGAATAGACAAAGATATATTCAACTGTCTATGCTCCAAATTGTTTGAACATGGGTTGCAAAATTCTAGGTACATGTGAATTGAAGAAATGGTTGCCTTATTCTTGATCATAGTTGGCCATGAACACCATAATAGGATGGTATAAGAAATGTTTCAACATTTAGGCAAAACTGTGAGTAGACATTTTCATAAAGTATTGCATGCTTGCATTAGTCTATCGAAGGAAAATATTAAACCATGCGATGCAACATTTTCCCAGTGCCATCCACACGTAAGTAATGATAAGTGATATTAGCCATTTTTTGAGCATGCAATAGGGGCAATCGATGGTACCCACATACAATATAGAGTTAGTGTTTCTAAGAGAGACAAATATATAGGGATAAAGGGCTATCCAACCCAGAATGTCATTACAGTATGTAATTGGGATATGTGTTTTACCTTCGTGTTAATGGGGTAGGAAGGTATTGAGCATGATGCTCGTATTTTTAGCACCGCAATCTCAATTCCTCATTTTAATTTCCCCCTTCCACCTCAAGGTATATTTTCATCACTTAAAATTCAATTTTTATGTTTTCATTTTATATTTCTATTAAATTCTCAGATGTCAAAATGATTTTATGTTATATTAGGGAAATATTACTTGGTTGATACTGACTATCCAACACTGATGGGATATCTTGGTCCATATAGATGTGAGCGTTATCACCTTGCAGAATTTAGACAACAACCTAGATTTAGAAATATTAACGAAGTATTTAGTTATTACCATTTCAGTTTGAGGTGTACTATAGAAAGGACTTTTGGGTTTTGGAAGAATAGATTTGCAATCTTACAACATATGCTGGCATACAAGTTCAAAACACAAGTCTACATTGTTTGTGCAACCATAGTTATACATAATTTTATTAGGAGAAATATTGATACTGATAAAGATTTTATGAGAGCTGCAAGTGAAAGTGCTAAGCTTGATGACACTAATAATGGTGATACTGAGGAGGCATCTTCATCAAATGTACTATCATCTTCAACACAGATGAATCCTGTTCATGACAAAAGTAAATATCAAATTGTATAAACTTTACACTCTCCAATTAATTATGTAATGCTATTATTACTTGTACAATTTTACTTTTCAATTATATGTAATGTAAATATATTTTTTTATTCAATTTTTTTATCATTTTATTTTCTCTCATTTTATCACAATATATAAAATAATATATATGTATTAATGATCTTCATGCCCTTTTAAGTAATTTTCCTCAAAAAGTCAATTTTCCAACATTTATTCAAATATAAATGCATTCTACCAAAAGTCATTCTAAATCAACCTATTCAAACATAATGCATTCTGTCAAAATGTATTATGGCTAAAACTTTTTTTTTCAAAATGTATTTTGTCAAAAATCATTCCCTCAATGGTTTTTTAAACGGGCTCATATTCTTTCCATTAACATCCCAGAGATGCCCCAACCACAACAGAAGAACTTGAAAAGAGGGGAGGATGTCCTGGACTAGACCCATGAGTGGATTTTTGGAGGATGAGATCACGGCTCTTGAAAAATGAGCCCTCAAAAATACATTGGGGGAATTACTATAAAATCCCATGCAAGAGAATTAATATCATAAAGGTCCCAAGAAGTTGTTAATACGAATAACTTGAGTTGTCAATGGTAGCTGCTTAAGTTATCAATGGAACCTTTCTGATATTAATTCTCTTACATGGGACTTTATAATAATTCTCCCAAATACATTTGGATTCTTCATGAGCTCGTAACCCTTTCCGATTCTATTTGATTATCATGCCTGCCTGTCTGACTAGGACAACCTAATTCTTCACGCCATCATCCTTTCATGCCTGCATTTTTTAAATTTGCAAGTAAATATATATATTATTATTTACACTGATTCTTTTTTTTTTTACCCAGAAAACTATTTACACTGATTCTATTCCATCGATATCTATATTTTCTATTATAGCAGTAGTACTTCAATCTCACTCTTACTTGCTCACTCTATCTGGCATTTTATTCATGTGTATTCATTTGAATTTATCTTTTTAAGTATCACCTTTCGTTCAACTTCTTAACCCCTCTCTAAAAAGTTATACGAGAATTTTTAGTGAATTAGAATATTTTAATTTGACACTTCTAATTCTAAAGTGAGAACAAAAAAAATGTAAATAAAGCTAACAGATCATAGTTAAAAATTAGGACAATGACTTTTATTATAAAGTTACATTACAAGAATAAAATTAACATCCTACTAACAGGTATTGTTATGTTATTATTTAATTTGTACGTATATTTATAATTTATTGACTATTGATGTGATTGCTGTTTTTGTTTTGTTCTGAATAGAGTCTGATTTTTTTTTCTTTTTGGCCTCGATAGAGTCTGATTCTAAGAATATTTTGAATCGCGGTATGAATATGCAAGGCAAGGGAAAATGTATTTCAAACAAAAAAGGACATTCATTCATACATCCACGAAAAAGAGCACAAGGAATCCGGTGAATACTTAAGAAGTATGGCATGAGGAGCAGGCGTGACGCGGATGCAAAGAACCGGAGGAGTCTAGGTTGGCTTCATGTAAATCTGTGTGGGCCCTATTGCCATGGCTTCTCCCCGATTTCCACACACGCTTCTCTGTAGACTCTGAGACAAGGGCGAACTCAAATCTCTCTCCTCCTCTCCCTGTGGCCTTTTGAGCTGCACCTGCACTGGCCCTTTCTATTGATTCAGTCCGTTTTCTGTTGGTTTAAATTTCTTTAAAAATTCTAGGTATGTCTTTGCTGTGAAGAATTTATTGATTGAAGGGAAGATCATTAAAGATTGAAATCTTTTTTCTTTATGCATCACTGCACTGTGTGTGGTTTTCCCACCTTCAGAATCAACAAGGCCATTCGGGTCTTCCCATTTCACTTCTTAGTATAATTGCAGCTTTCTTTGATCATCAGAGGTTTTCTTTTTTAAAAGTATTTATTTCCCAAAAATAGAAAGAGAGGAGTTTGGGCAGATGCAAATGTTAGATCTCGAGTGGTGATTATGCGAACCGTCAACCCGTGGATAACCTATTGCTTCGAATTTGAAATATGATATTGTTTTATGGATGAACCAGTCCGAGGCGCCATGGGAAAAGCATCGGCCTTTGTTTTGTTGGCTTCTTACATAGCGGTGTCCGTTTCTGCCATCGATAATGATTATGCACATTGCAATTGTGACGAAGAAGGGTTTTTGAGCATACATAACATCCTAGAGAGCCAAAGAGTTAGTGACTTCTTTATTGCCATAGCATATTTTTCGATTCCCCTTGAACTCCTCTACTTCGTTAGTCGCTCCAACCTTCCATTCAAATGGGTGTTCCTTCAATTCATTGCATTCATAGTACTTTGTGGCCTGACGCATTTACTTAATGCATATACTTATTACGGGCCTCACTCCTTCCAGTTGGTGCTCTCCCTTACAATTGCTAAACTCCTCACAGCTCTGGTCTCCTGTGCAACTGCAATTACCCTCTTTACTCTGATTCCTCTTCTTCTCAAAATCAAAGTAAGGGAGCTCTTTCTGAAGCAGAACGTGTTGGAATTAGACCAGGAGATTGGAATGATGAAAAGACAAAAAGAAGCAAGCTGGCATGTTCGGATGCTTACACGGGAAATTAGGAAGTCTCTGGATAAGCATACAATCTTGTACACTACTCTGGTTGAGCTTTCTAAATCACTGGACTTACATAACTGCGCTGTTTGGATGCCAAATGACGATGGACGAGAAATGTACTTAACCCATGAGTTGAAAACAAGCTCCCCCGAGATTTTTCACTATTCTATTCCCATAAACGACCCAGATGTCTTAGAGATAAGAAAAAGTAAAGGGGTAAGGATTTTGAGGCCCGAATCGGCACTAGGAGCTGCAAGCAAGGGCGGATCTGGGGAGTCAGGCGCTGTTGCAGCTATTCGCATGCCCATGCTTCATGTTTCAAATTTTAAAGGAGGGACACCTGAGTTAGTTGATACATCCTATGCTATTCTGGTTTTGGTTCTTCCAAATTCAAACTCCAGGTCTTGGAGCCACCAAGAGATGGAGATAGTGGAGGTAGTTGCTGATCAGGTCGCTGTAGCCCTGTCTCATGCATCCGTTCTTGAAGAGTCTCAGCTCATGAGGCAGAAACTGGCAGAGCAAAACCGAGCTTCGCAACAGGCTAAAAAGAATGCCATGATGGCTAGTCAGGCAAGGAAATCATTCCAGAAAGTGATGAGTCATGGTATGCGCAGGCCCATGCATTCAATCCTGGGCTTGCTTTCAATGTTTCAAGAGGACAATTTGAGATATGAGCAAAAGGTTATAGTTGACACAATGATCAAAGTTGGCCACGTTCTCTCAAGTTTGATTAATGATGTAATGGAGATTTCAGTAAATGATAAAGGAAGCTTCCGACTAGAGATGAAACCTTTCGATTTACATTTGATGATGAGAGAAGCTGCTTGCATTGCGAAGTGTTTGTGTGTATATAAAGGCTTTGGTTTTAAAATTGAAGTCCAGAAGTCGCTGCCCGATCTGGTGATAGGGGACCAGGCGAGGGCTTTTCAAGTAATTTTGCATATGATTGACTATTTATTGAACATTTATGATGGAGAAAGGACTCTCATTTTTCAAGTTTATCTTGAAAATGATAATGGGAATAAGGACGATGATTTTGGAATATGGAAATCGGGCATGCGGAATGATTATGTATATATAAAATTTGATTTTCAGATAACTGGTACAAGTTCACGGTCAGATGAATCAACTTCAACAAGACGCTATGCTGGTGGAAGGCACTACAGCAATGAACCTAATGAGGGTCTAAGCTTCAGCATGTGCAAAACGCTGGCGCAGGTATGTGCATCATTCTGTTCATTTAGAGAGTGTGTGTGTGTGTGTGAAATGTAATTTAAATTGTTTTCTCCACCTGACATAGTCATATGATGCTTCCTGCGTTGATTTTTTAAATTGCAGGTTTTAATATGCATTTTCCTGCTTTGAAATTCCTCACTTTAATTTAAAATTTGTAGGCAATTGGCTGTGTGCAGCTTAGGACATTTTGCTTGAAACAGCGTATGCAAATGTTGATGCTTGAATTGATAAATTTACTGTAATTCTGTGAAATTTGATGATAAAGTTGTCAGATTTATCAGTAAGAAATAATCAGGAAGTCACTTACACTCTAACAGATGTTATTTTAATCTATGCTGCATCTTGTGATGGGTGGGAATCCTGGGGACCAATATTAATGCTTGATTGCTTACTAAACAACGGTTTGGGTTTGGAAACCTGGTTGCTTGATTTCTGGTTTAGCTTTAATGGAGAAGAATACGGTGGATGAATTGAATGCCACTTATTAAAGTGCTAAAAGCTTCCCCGGCCCTACATCCATCATCTTTAATGGCCATGTAAACTCTTTTCTTGATATGAACAATAGGCTCTTTGCGTAAAATACATGAATTCCCAAAGAAGCTTTAGAAGTTATTGAGTGACTCTATTAACTTTAAGTTTTGGTGCATATCTTGACATGTACCTTAAAGGAGGGGTATGGCAGAACAACCACGCCCCCCCCCCCCCCAAAAGAAAAAAAAATGGAGGAAGGGATTGAAAGCTAATTATTGGCAATTTAGAACCATATATATGTAATGGACTAATGGCTAGTTTGTTGTTTGGGGTGTAGCAGAGGAATTCGTTGAATTGCTCTCTTTATTAGGATTTAGGTGACCTCATGTAAGCTCAAGAAACAGTGTCAGCTTATGATTTTTTGAAAATCTTTTGTTTCAAATCGGATGACGCATTGCTCTTCCACTTTCTAAAGCCACTTTTTTCCTTTTCATCCTATGATTGAAAGTACACCTAAATTTTTCATTTGAATTCATTTCACGTTCAAATGTGTATAGCTTTTCTGATAATATACTGAGTACTACGCCAATACTATTGTATTGGCTTAGGTAGTTGATAGACTCATTTCATGGCCTTCTAGGTTTATCAGCATCTGGCAAGTGGTTACTTTAGTGAAAGATGGCGTCTTTCTTCTAGCAATTTATTGAGAAAGTCTGATCCTGTGTGACCTGTTAGTCCATGATACTAATCAGTAATTGGCATTCAATTTTGGGTGAGCAGGCTATTTGAAAAGTGCTAGCATGGCCTTTTCTGTTATGACCTGTGAATCTAATTCCTATCCTGTTTCACTTTAGGAACTTGCTTGCTCCGTCATTTTAGTTTAATGACATTGCGCATGTGCTTCGTTCCCCCATATTGAGAGAATTGTTTATTACATCAGTCATTCTAAGTGGAGGTTAACTGAGGTTAAATTTGCTGATTTTAATATCATAGGCATGATCAAGAAAATATTGTGATATCAGAATTTTAGTAATATGAGCCACTTTGTTCAAGGAAAACAGAGATAATGGCGCGGGTTTGAACTTATACGGACTACACTATGGAAACCATTTCTGATATCATAAATGATGCTGGATTTTCATTTGAGGTCCATCAGTTAGATCAGGAGACCAACTTGTATTCATATTTTTTGAACAGTGAAAGGGGTGGGTAAAAGAAATGAGATGAAATTTCTGTGCCTTGGAAGATTGGTAAAGTGGGATCATGCTCTCTATGCGAAAGAGAATGTGAAATTCTTTTCTTTTTTAAATATTCTGAGTCTGGTGGATATGGATATGATCATATTTTAGTAATTCTGACTCTACAATGTGGAATAATTTGCAGATGATGCAAGGCAATATCTGGTTAACACCGAACGCTCTAGGTTTGGCACAAAGCATGACACTTGCTCTCAAGTTTCAGATAGGGCCATCTCACGGAAGATCCATTCTAGCACCTAAAGATTCTGTGGACTCTCTGTTCAGAAGCCTCAAGGTTGTGTTAACCGATGACGACGACGTAAACAGGATGGTGACGAAGAAACTTCTGGAGAAGTTGGGTTGTCAAGTAACTGCTGTTTCATCAGGGTTTGAATGCCTGGGTGCTATAAGTGCATCTGGGAACACATTCAAAGTCATCCTGTTGGATCTGCACATGCCTGAAATGGATGGCTTTGATGTGGCTATGAGGATACGGAAGTTCCACAGCCGCAACTGGCCCTTCATTATAGCTCTTACAGCTAGTGCAGAAGAAGATGTGATGGATCGATGCCTCCGGGTTGGAATGAATGGATTAATTCGAAAGCCTATTCTTCTCCAAGAGATGGCGGATGAACTCATGAGAGTCCTGCAACGCGCCGGCGATAATTTGTGAGAACTGAGATTTGATAATGATGTCAAAGTATCTCATAAGTTTCCCAAAGCTTATAACCTAGGCATTCTGACAAAGGAGACATAAATCTAGAGTTTTTTAACAAATAAATTGCGGGGGTTCGTTTTGCTAGCCATGCTTCTGATCGATCTTTTTCCCGCCGAATAATTGGTTATGGATTCTGGGTGGTGCACGAAGTGACCGCACGCCACCTTATCTTAATGTGCTTGATATTATAGTGCAGATATTTGTGGGTGAAGCGAAATTATCATGATTAGTGTTTATAGATGGTGAAACTATAACTATAGTATTTACTATAAATACTTCAGCTAATTTTTTAAATTTCAGATAAAACATGGTAAGATTTACATTAGAGTTAAGAAAACGGGTGGGGTCTAACCCGCTACCCTGTTGAGGGGCCCAACAGGCCAATCCGTCTAACTAGTCATTTTTATCTATTTTTATTTTTAAAAATAATACATTTTATATTTTTTTACCTTTTTTTTCATCTCATTATTTTTTATAATGAAAAAAGTAATATTAAATTCTATTTTTTTAAGATAAATAATATCTAGTGCATTCAAAAATAGTATGGAACATTTTTATTTTTTTAATATCAACTTTCTATAATACTATATTTAAAATTATAACAAAACATGAATACTTATATATTATTAAATTGTAAAGAGATACAATAAAATAATGTTATTTTTGGGTTAAAATAAAATAATATTGCATGGTAACAAATTTTTTAAAATTTTTTAATTGTATTTAAATTTTTTTTAATATATTTTTTTTGCAGGTTGGCGATCTAGGCTTAGCGATTCTAGCAGCTCATTGAGGGCTCTCTCATTCCACCCAACCTACCGACCCGCAGTATGTGAGTTAACCCATTTTCCCAACCTTAATTTATGTTCTATTTGTCAACAAGGATTATGTGCATATAATTGATCCTCACGGTCTCATGAGTACTCTTTTAATGTAAAATTGAGTACTAGTGTTTAATTTCATTGTGTTATCTTTTTTCCCTGTAAATTCACGATTCACTGTTACCTTTGATTATTCTTATACTGTATATATTCCTTAATATAAGAGTCAGTTAACTTTTATTGGGTAGATTAAAGAAGCTAAATACACTACTTAAAAGTACTTATTTATATATCTAATTAGTTTATGTATCAATTTATAAGTAATACAAATTAATTTAGAAAAAACAATAAATATCAAAAAATGTAATTACTTTCTTTAATCTTTTTAACAAAATCAACCAACTTTTACATGAAGTAAAAGTAGTTTTAAAGCAGGTATCATTGTAAGAGGGAGGGGGGATGCCTGCGTGTGTAAAGAGTCAGAAAGGGAAGGGGCTTAATGGAATGAGAATGAGTCATTATTTTTTTAATAAAGGCCACCGATGGGTCATTGATAATTAAGCTTTAATTGGCAGGGTTCAAATTAGTTAGCAGATGAAGAAAAAGAAAAGCTTTGGGAAAAATTGATCATAGAAGTCTTAAAATTAATTTTATTGTATTTTACCACAATTTGAAGGGAATGTAATATTTTTATGAAGAACCACTTAGATGTAACTTTAAAATGTTAATTTTTTTTTTGGTCAAAACTAAAGCTAACTCGTGCGTTGGTATGAAATTTGAAAATGAAGTATATTATTTATAGCTGGTAAAAGTATAATCTTTATACTATTAAATTTTATTTTATATTAATTATTGTATTATTAACATTTTACATAATTACATATTTATTATTATAAAAAATGAAGTGATGAAAATATCAATTATTACATATAATTTTCAAAATTCTCTAAAGAAAATTCGAAGTAGCCATAAAATTTAAAATTCTTGACACATTTTTAAAATGAAGGCTTTTATTAGGTAGTGATCAGGACAAAATGATTCCCTGGTCTTGAGAATATTTACTTAGTTCCATTGCCTTCTGTCCACGTTAACACATTATTTGGTGCGAGAGATTTAAAGGGGAGGGGAAGAAAAATTTTTGGATTGGATTTTTAAAAGGGGAAAAAAAAAGTTCAGACGTGGGTAATGAAAATTTAATAAAGAAAATATGTAAGATAAAAGAATAAGAAAAATGAATTTTTTTAATCTAATTATAAAAAAATTAAAATAAAGGATAAAAAGAAAATAATATTTATTCTAAATTATCATTAAAATTGTAATAATTCAAAAGGACAAAACCTCGAAATATAAATTTAAAGTTAAAAACCTTTATATTATATACTACATTTAAAATTTAAAAAATAATTAAAATTGAAATTAAAACAACACATAATTCATATATCATATGATCGTGTCTTTTTTTTAATTTTTATTTTTTATTAAGTTTTATATTCATATAATCAATATATCATTTAGTCCATCAATATAACATCAAGTTACTTGATTTAAATTATCAATATTGATATCAATTAAAATCTTTTTCATAAAATTAAAGTTTAGATTCATTTCATATCTTTTCATAATATAATAGATTAACTAATTTTCTTTATTTTATTGACATTACATGTGTCTTCTTAAAGGAAAATCCCTACAAATAATCTCTTGGATTTGAAATCCCCAAAAGGTCCCATGAATAAGTAAAATGATATATGAATGAAAAGGTAGGAATCTGTCATTTCAAATTTGTATTAAAATAACCAAACTGCCTGTGAAATGACCAAACTGGCTGATAACTTTTTGAATTTCGATGATAACTTCTGTAATGATTTTGAAAGTATCTTCACTTGTGTGGATACTCTCATTTTGAGTTAGTTGATAGCGTTGCTTAATATATTGACCACTTTTGTGAACGAAGTAAGAACTCTTATAATAATTTTAACAACATCCATACTTGGGTGCGAATACCCTCAATCTAAGTTTGTTGACAATATTGTGTAACATATTGATCACTTTTGTAAACGAAGTGACAAATTATATAATGATTTTGACAATTTCCACATTTGGATGTGGATACTTTCATTTTGAGTTGATTGACAATATTATTTAATATATTAGCTACTTTTGTAAACTAAATGACAATTTCTATAATGATTTTAACATATATACTTAGGTGCGAATGCCCTCATTCTAAGTTAGTTAACAGCATTACTTCACATATTGACCACTTTTTTAAACTAAGTGATAATTTATATAATAGTGTTATATTATAGAAGGTCAGATTGATCTTTTTCCTTAAATATTAAAAGTAATTTGGAGGTGATATTGGGTGATCAAACAATTCTACAAGTGACAACGCTTAAATATATGGGATCAATTATAAGATGGTGATGTTAATCATGGAATTCAAACTATATTGTGTAAACAAGATAAGCTACTCGAGTTATTTGTAATTGAAAATTATCTAATACAGTAAAAAGAAAGTTTTATTGTATAGTTATAAGGCCAACAATACTATATAGGAGTGAATGTTAGGCTTTCAAGGGACATCATAGGCATAAAGTGATGATGATGTTAAGATGGATATGTGATCATACTAGAATAGATATTATTCATAATGATCAAATTTGTGGACGAGCTAGAGTGGTAGCTATTGAGAAAAAAATGGTAGAAAATCTTTTAAGGTGGTTCAAACATATTCAAAGAAGGCTATTGGAGGTGCCGGTAAAGAGAGCAAATCAAGCAATGTGGAGTTCTTTGAAAAAAGATAGAGAAAGACTGAAGCGTATTCTTAAAGAGGCTATAAATATATCTTTTGGTTAATAATTTGTCTAGAGATATAATGTACAATAGAACACAATTACAACTTGTGATCTATGTAGTCGACTCCACATATTGGGACAATCGATTTGTTGTTGTATTAAAATGATAGATTCCTACCTTCTTTATCACCAATCATTTTGTCACTCATTTAACCTTTTTAGAATTTCTAAATTCAAAAGGTATATTGTACAAGATATATATAACTTTTCTTTAATGTATATAGTAAATTATAAAAGATGTCCAGTTTTATTAAAATTAAATTATTTATATATTTAATTAAATTATGTGTTATTTTTAAAGATATATTATTTTAAAAGACTGAATAAAGTATAATTTTTTTCATATATATATGCAACTTTGTTTGAGAATTTTTTTAATTTAATGAAATTTAAAATTTTATATCAGTTTAACGTGGGAGAGAATGCTTGCGTAAAAGTAGGGATTTTTGTTGAGGGTAATTTAATATTTTTAATTTTTAATTTCTTTTAAATAATTATAAATTTTATCGTGATTCTCAGTAAATATCATTTTTGTGCGTTTTTGAAATATTTAAATATATTCATTCGAAAAATATTTAAATATCTGTTTATCTCATTTTATGGATCGTTGGCGCGGTCATGCGCGGCAGATCCAAAGAATGAACTGCGAAGCAGATTACTTCTCCAAGGACTTTGAGTGGGAAGAATTAAGAGCAGAGATCGAAGCTAACCCTTGTTTTCGTTACCACCAACTCCCATTTGAGCCGTCTTCTTTTCTGACACAAGCAGAAACTGATGTGAACGCTTGGGAGCAATTTCACAGCCGTCATTCCTCTGGAAAATTCTTTAAGGTTTTCCGCTGCAAGATTTCTTTATTGTACATTTATTTTAAACTATCTCGATTTGTCTAAGCAACGCGTGAATTTTGATTCAGGAGAGACGATATTTGGTGAAGGAATTCCCTGAACTGCTTGCCTGTGGAGGAAACGCAGTTTTGGAAGTAGGTTGTGGCAATGGAAGTACTGTTCTTCCAATTTTACGGTAATTTTCTCCCTGTGGAGTGGGTCGGATACAATACTGTGGTAATCTAATATCTTATATTACTTTAAAATAACATTAGTGGATTGAATCCTAAACCCGGATTGGTGATTACTTTTAATTCGCTTACCATTATGTTTAACTCGGCCTTTTTTAAAACCTTTTTTCACATTGAGGGTCGACAGACCCAACAAAGAACCGATATTCGCAAATCATCGGCGGGATGATACCAGGACAAACTTATCCCCAAACCTTTAACTGGTCCTATGTTGTTAGTAGCTATTTACCGTCTAGACTCTGGACAATGTGCCTGAAGGAATCTTCTTTGAAGAGCCTGTACAGAGATGCGTTATTTCAAGTGAGTTTGTTTGGTTGCTGCTCTCGTGTGACTTTCTTGAGGGCGACAGCTTATCTGATGTTAATGGCTAATGATTCTTGAATAAATTATCACCATTTATGCTTTAGCTTTGAGAGAATCTTATTCGTTTAAAATGGTGGGTGATAGTTGTGAATCTGCTGTTCCATCATGTTTTGTTGTTTTGAAGATCAAAATAATTTACTTTCCTTTAGTCAGTCTGTTTACTTGCTATTGGTTTTGGATCTTGAAGTTGCCATCCTTAACAAAATTTTCCTGTTTTAGAGCCAACAAAGATGTTATTGTTTATGCATGCGACTGTAGCGGCAAGAGTTTAGAAAGGGCTCAAGAGGTAATAGGTTCTGCTACAATTGGCTCTTTTGAAGACCGTTTCCACACATTCTGTTGTGATGTTTCCACTAAAGGATTTCCTCAGTGGTTGGCATGCAATTCATGCCGAAATAAGTTTTCACGAAAGAAGTCAAACTGCATGTCAGGTTTCTGCTTGATTTTTATGGTACTTCCGTGTTCTATTTTACCTTATTATTGGATCAGTGAGATTTAGCTATATTGTTTTTCTCCAGATTCCAAGGAGGGTAATGAGCCATGTTTGACCGATAAATGTTCACCAGAAGAATGTGATGGTTGTATTGGTGGAGTAGATTTTGTAACTTTGGTAAGACCTTTTCATTCCAAAATATCATACGTGCCAAAACTAGTGTTTAGAGTTATTATAACAATAATATGTTACTCTATATGTTACTCTTTAAAGTCGATATCTCTTGTCATAGAAGTGTCTTGGAAACAAGCTGCTCCTTCATCACATGCATGACCATCTTGTTTATGCACTTTTCAATTTTATTCTGGAGGATACGTGCATTTTTGGCCTCATCTTGTGGCTCTGATGTGTATTGACCTTTGCTTGTTAGTGTCTAGGATTGTATGGTCTATGTTTGTTTTGCCTCATGTGATGCTATATCTTTCTTGTCATCTGTCTGGACTTTTCCGCTTGCACTGCACTCCTGTGTCTAAAACTAAAACATTTTTTGATGGCATCTTAATGTATTAGTTGCTTGTTTTGATGGATAATTTATCAGATATTCACTCTGTCAGCAGTACCACTGGAAAGAATGTTGAAGTCCATCAAGGAGTGTTTTGCTGTGTTGAAGCCTGGAGGAATGGTACTTTTCAGGGACTATGGTAATAAATTAACAATCAATTTCATCTGAATCTGTGATAAATAATTGCATGCTGTTGTAGAGCTTCAGTGCATCCTTCTTAACAAGATATTTTCTGACCTAGACACTAATCATAATATTTCTTATGAAGCCTAAACTGCTAAGAATGATTGAACTTCATGAAATCAGGTCTGTATGATATGACCATGCTTCGATTTGAGCAAGCTAAGAGAGTTGGATATAGGGAATACAAGCGGTCAGATGGCACCCGTTCATATTTCTTCTGTTTAGATACCGTCAGAGACCTATTTGTGGGTGCAGGCTTCACCGAGGTACTGTGTTTTCCCCTCCAGATTGGAGGTGTTTATTTTCTTAATTGGATAGTGGATTTTTGGGATAATGTAAGTGACGAATATTTCTTGTTAAAGAAGAAACAGAACTGTATGCGTGATACTGTGATCCTGCATTAAATGATATACTTATTTGCGCTTTTTCTTATGTGAACTGGTCTTAGCATCTGTTAATAGCGTAGTGGCTGCCCAATATACAGTTCACAGATCATAGAGCCTTGCGCCTGTCAACCGCGTATAGCTTGTGTGTCTCATGCTGTTTCTGCAGTGTTTTTGGCATATGGTATTTAATTTTACGTCTATGAACCTTGCAGCTCGAGCTTGATTATTGCTGTGTCAAGTCTGTGAATCGCCAGAAGGGGAAGAGCATGCGAAGGGTGTGGGTTCATGGGAAGTTCCAGAAGCCTGCTTTGGTTTAGAGTTGTTGTCAAGAATATGTGCTGAAGATGCAAGTTCTAGATAACGTATCCATCCTTTATTTAACATGTGAAGAAGAGATGGAAGAAAAGGGTGAACCTTTCCGGTTGCAGTCCAGTGATGAAATTCTACTGATGTGTGATCCACCGTTTTCCGAATATATGAACCAGGAGGTTATGATC
>QFDD01001582.1:0-29401 GCA_006871305.1 Vachellia collinsii | reverse complement strand
TTAAATATGATGACTTAAAATCAAAATGAAATTAAACTTAAGAGACCAAAGATTATGTTAACCGTTATTATTTCTATTTGCTCTTTTGTTAATCACACCTCTAATGCCAGTAGTCTTCTAGGCACCCTTGACCCAATGGCTTAGTTAGTTATTAGTACATTTTTTTAATATATTCATCTTCATTCAATAAAATGAAGATAGTAGATTTTTTTCTATACTTATCCTTAAATCAGACATGTGTGCATCAAGTTGTTTTGCACAAAGCCATATGCTCAAGCCGGCACTGTTATTAGTAGCATTGAAAGTGGAGGAGAATGGTTTGACTTATTTTTTTTATATTCCTTTCAAAGAGATATTGATTGTAAATTATCATGATAATATGTCAACCCTATTTTTATTTTGGGTAGTTATACACAGGTCTTAATGAGCAAAAAATACTACAAAAAAATCCCTAAAAATTAAGAAATTAACGTGGCGTCCCATGGGATCTAAGGTATATTATTTGTAAAAGTGAAATACGAAATTGCCCTTCGTTGAAAGTTAGTCCTGGTGAACTCAAAAGTTTACCCCGACGAATTAAAAAATCTGTATTGACAACTGAATCACTTTAAATAACAAATTGAGCACCACCAATGATAAGTAACAAAGTTCTTATGTGCAAAATACAAAAGTATGAAAATTAAAGACCTATACTACAGATAAGTATGAACCTAAGTTACCTAACATGCAATCTTAAAAGGCCTTTAACTCCAATGAGTAGAAAAATAACACAAGTTAACCAAAAAAAATTTTCAAGAGTGTCTAACTAATCAAAATACGACCACATCAATATTACTCCTTTAGTTGCACATAATTAAATATGTATTGACAAATTAATTGACAATTTTAATGATTTTGGTTACACAATTGATAAAATGTGAGATGAAAACATTAAATCTGTACTAACAACTGAAGCACCTTAAATGATCACCAACTCCTCTCCCTCTCGAATCTTATTCCCCAACTCCTTTCTTCTCCTATGGCCCCTTCTTACTGCTAGAGAAAAACTAATCCACGTGGTCCCAAAAATAAAAAATTAATCAAGAAGAGAGGATGGCAATGGGGGGAGATAGGATAGCAAATGATGACTAAGCACGACTTGAAGTGAGGGTCGTGACTTGAAGTGAAGATGGCAATGGAGGACCAAAGAAGGAGATTGAATTGAGGGAGAATTGGACTTTCAGAGCAGAACCGGAGATAATCCTGGACATGAGGGACAAGTAGTTGCATGGCAAGACTATTCATCTATTAAAGGTATTAAAGGGACAGCAGTTGCATGGCAAGCAGTTTCTGGGAAGACATGTCTCCCAAAGATGCTATTGGGAACTGAAGAGTGGATTTATCGTGATTTCCCTGATTTGTTTACTTAGGTATTCTGTTTTTGTGTGATCATGGTGTGCTTTTTGTGTATTCATCTAGAGGTTGTACATATGTGGTGATTGTTATTATTTTTGTTTGTGTGGCTTTTATGTGTTGTAGCTATGCTTGCTTTGTAGTTTTAGTCGTGTAGTATTTGTGGTTGCATTGCTATGGTTTTTGGCATTTCTCTCTTCTTTTATAGCAAATTTTAGGGACAAAGTTCTCTTTAGGTGGAGAGTGTGACACCTCATTTTACTTACTTTAGCACATATTAGAGACTATTTCTATACCATTTGAATGACTTCGATAAATTAGAATTAGCCAATCATGTGAAATTTCAAAATTTCTTCTGAATTACTATTCACTTGGTAACTTGAAAATTTTGACCAATTTTAAAAATTCATAACTAATTCTATAAATATTGCAATAAAATGGTTCAAGTCTCTAATTGAAGCTTATACAATTCCCTACAAGTAAAAAAAAACTCATTGGCCATTATTGTTAGGATGGCTATCACCCAAGAGGGGGGGTGAATTACGTGTTTCAAAAATTTTCTATTCAAATCTTGATTGATCAAAATATCTGATCATAAGTTAATCAAAACACAAAGAATGAAATCAGAGAGTAAAAATGAAATCACTTGAAATTAGTGGAGATAAAAGTAAGATGAGCACATAACAATTTATCCTGGTTCGACCCTCTCTGACTTGCGCACATTCCTTAGATTCCTTTGAGATTTCCAATCCACTATAACTTCCAAGTTTAACCCATACACTTGGAAAACCATTACAACCATAAGTCTAATACAGGCATTTGTAAAGCCTATTTCAAGTTTGTAAAAGTGGGTACTTGAGAACTCTGTAAATTTTTTCAGGTATTTATAAAATCCACTTAAGTTTGTAACTCTTGGTACTTGAGAAATCCTTACAATCATTCCCCCTTACCATATATAAGCTTACATTCTCTATTTCACTCAAGTCTATCATAGGTTACTCTTAGAAGGTTGGAATGATTATATTTGGAAAATACTTCACTCTATGAAGAGGATTATGTTAATACTTAAGCTTATGGAGAAGTATAATACCAGAGTCCTATTAGTGCTGGTAATATGGGCTAACCCGCACGGTATGGGTTGGCCTGACCGGCATGTATATCTGTTGGGATTTTCTCAACCCAGCCCGTTGGTGTCACTTTTTTTTTTCTTACTTTTCCCCACTTTTTTTTATGAATTAAGAAATTCAAAAGGATCATTTTTGAAAGTTTAAAATCATAAACAAACATATTACATATATCAATACAAACAAATTAATCAACTAAAGTACTACACAACACAACTTTCAACACATACAAAATCAATAATCATCATCCAACAACAATCATTCAACATTAACAACAGAATTTGAAGCATGATCTGAAGCTTGAGCGATAAATGCACCATCCGTTTGCATAGTTGAATCTGCCACAAACAATAAAACAATGTAATATATATATATTATAAAAAAATTATATTATGATGAAATATAATTATATTACCATCCTTATTCGGGAAACCAAGCATCCAATTACGAGTGTAGATAAGGGCTTGAACATTTTCTGGAAGAAGAGAATATCTATATTGTGTGAGAACTCGGGAACCAATACTAAAAGATGATTCACTAGGCACTGTAGTGATTGGAATGCTTAAAATATCAGAAGCCATCTTTGAAAGACAAGGGAAACAAGCCGAGGTGAACCTCCAATATTCCAAACATTCAAGTCCACATACAAGTCAAGATTAAGTGTTGATTCCTCCAAATAATAGTCTAATTCAGACTTTTCTATTGATGCACCATCTCTCCTCTTGCATTTAAGATAATCCTACATCATATAAATAAAGCATTATAAAGGGTTGATAGTTGATTAAAATAACATTACCAATTTAACTATTGAAGAATTTCAAACTCACCCCATTAGGCTGTGACAGTTAAACTTTGCCTTATAGAACTTGTAGCTATAATTGGACAAGTAGGAGGTCGAGTAGATCTTATTGAAGGCATATTTTCACTAACATTAGAACAAGAAGCTGAATCACCCATTATTGGAGCAATTTCATGAAGTAAAGATGATCCTACCCTTGTAGTCATGCTTTTATATTTATTGAAAACAGTACAACTTCCTTCTAACATATTCAACCTTCTCAATATGATTTATCGGATCAAGTTGTGAATAAGAAAACCTTATGATTTCAAACTTCATGCTTGGATCAAGAATGATCACAATGGCAAGAATAATGCTATAATTACTCCAATATTTTTCTAACTTTTCAAGCATTAACCCAGCCATATCTCGAAGCACAGGATCATCATGATGCACATATTCTTTCAACATTAACTCAATTTTTGATATTAGCACAAAATACAAGTTAGAAGTAGGATATATATTAACCCAGAAATCAACTCTATTATTGCTGCAAATGGGGCCAAGAAGTCGCAGATTGCTTGTATTCTAGACCACTCTTCAACTGTTGGAGAATGAGAATAGCTAGTATCTTGTAAAGCTAAAATAGAAAAAGCATCTCTATATGTAAGAGCACTATCAAGCATTGCATGTGGTGAATTCCATCTAGTTGAAACATCTAGCTTCAAACCCATGGAAGTATGTATACAAGCTTGTTCAGCACAATTCTTGAAACTAAGTGTCCTTGCCTCTGATGCCTCCACATACCTAATGCTATCCCTATTTTTTTGCACAAGGATACTTACTACCTTCAATCCATCTTGAACAATGAGATTTAAGATGTGGGCACAACATCTCTCATGAAAAAACTCACCACTACAAGGCAAAGCTTTATTCAAAACCAACTTATCCTTTAATATCTTTACCATGCTATCATTTGCTGAAGTATTATCAATAGTAAGTGAAAACACTTTCCTTTCGATCCCCCATTCAACCAATAAATCATATAATGTTTTAGCCAATTCAACCCTAGAGTGTGGGGGTTTCACATGTGCGAATGCCAATATTTTACTATTAAGACTCCATTTCTTATCAACAAAATGAGCAGTCAAGCAAATATATCCCTCACCAGTTATTGCAGTCCAACAATCAGTAGTCAAACAAGCTCTACTAGGACAGTCTTATATTATTTTTTTCACCTCTTCCTTTTCTCTAAGATAGATATTCCAAGCATCTACCATAGAAGTTTTTCTAGTAATCAACTTACAATCAAGATTCAAAAATTGATGTGTTTCCCTAACCACTTCATGTTCATCATAGGAATAGGGATAATCATGTACAATGATAGTCTTAGCAATCAACTCCCGGTATTTGTTATGAACAAGTACTCTATTTCTCACCTTCCCACCTTGGTCTAACATCATGGTACCAGTGTCATGATATTTTGGAATTAAATAACATGAATCCACATGACGTCAAAGGGTTGGAGTGCCATAATTCTTACCCCCCCCCCACAGTAAAAGCTTTTTGACAAGCATTACATGTAGTCTTTTCTTTCCCATCCACTATACCAATTTTAGTGTAATACCTCCAAACATCATAAGTGCATTTTTTCCCCTTCTTTGCTGGAGCACTGTGATGCATCAAAGAATCAAGTTCACACTGTTTTCCTTTTTCCTTTTCTCCATCAGTAACATTGGTTGGAGTCTCATTATTAACATTTACAGCATTACTACAGCTAGCCATCTTAATCTTATCTGATTCAAACAAGATAAATCTTAATCTTAAGCTCAAAGAAACAAGCAACATGAATATACAGAGATATATATATAGACACACAGAAACCATATGCTTAATTCATTTAAATTAAAAGGGTACGCATTATTTAAGCTGGAAAATGCTTATTTAAATTAAGTTATGCCATACATGGGAAGAAATTTTAAGAATTGGGAAATGGCAATCATAATTCATAAACGTGGCAACTACATTTGGGAGATGAAGAATGCAAACAACAGTTGAGGCACTGAGTAGGAAAAAAAATGAAGTAGCTGAGGCACTGAGTGAGTAGATCAGCAGACAACAGAGAGGGAGTGGGGTTTTAGGAGATGAAGAATGCAGAGTAACCAGAGAGATCAGAGAGCTAAACGAACCACGGGGGTTACCTGTCTGAATGGTTGAATCGATGAAGCTAAGTGGAAGAGCTGAAGTGGACCTGCCGTGGTGAGTCCATGACAGCAAGAGTGGAGGAGGAGTGAGGAGACCGTCCAGCGTCTCTTGCCAGTTGGAGCTCAGTTGAGAACAAAGCTAGTCGCTCGCTGCTGCCTGTCATGCTGGTGTGGTGTTATGGAGCCAAGCTACCGAGGAGACGTCTGTTGACTGCTGCTCAATTGCTGTGATGGTGCAGTGCAGACGGTGCTGGCTGGAGCTGGACAGCAGACTGGCTGAGGCCTAGACTGGAGGGTGGAGGTGAGACCGCTGGAGTTGGAGCCTAGACGGCTGCCTCTAGGGTTCAAAGGGGGTGAAAGGAGAACGTGACTTTGAGAGTTCGAGTCAAAGAGAAATTTAGAATTGAGGCTGAGTCATGAGTGCCTGTGCTAGTATGCTTTGGTAGCTGTGAGGCTCTGCCCCTGAGTTAGAGAGAGTTAAGGAAGATTTTATAAAAAAACGAGCTAGCCTTTGGGTTGGTGGGCCAGACCGCCATGGGACGTGCACCCAAATGGTCCTCCATTTTACTAATCCAACCCGCCATGGGCTCAACCTATATTACCAGCACTAAGTCCCATTATTGTTGTGCAATTTCCTTGAATCGACATTCTACGCATTTTGCCTGGTGACTCCATATACTTCATCGCTATTCTCCATTGATCACTTCCTCTTATTTATTGATACTGCCAAAATATATCCATTAGAGATGATTGTCGTATTTTTTGTTGGCTTTGGCTCTTGTATTATGTTCTGACAATAAAGAGAATGAAAAAACCGTTGTAAGTTTTCTCGTTGAACTATCCGTTAGATGTTGAAGAAAGTGTGAATCAGAGAATTTTCTTCCATTACTTTCAGCTTCATTGTTCATACATTTGGTTTTAATTCGTTCAGCTGAATGTTGATGAAGTCTTTAGAGACCCATACCTTGTTGCTAAATGAGATGATCAAACATTTATGAGAACATGTATGGATTATGTTAGATGAGCATGTTTAAGGAAAGATTTCAAATAAAGTTGATGTTCTGACACTCTAAAATATACTTGAGTGCTTGTAAGTCTTTTAAATGCTAATATACTTCCATTCATACTTGAGAGCTCTTGAAAGTATTCCAAAATCACTTTGATACCCGAGTATTGTCAGCCATACTCGAGTGTTGTAAAGTTTTGGACACATATACTTTTATTCATACTCGAGAGTACTTGAGAGTATGCTCATTTAAGGTGTAGTTGCCATACTCGGGTGTCACACCAAACACTCTTCTCTATACTCGAGTGTGCTTGAAAGTATTGTGTTAAAACTCCATTCTGAAGCCGATACTTGAGATATTGTTTCTAGGTCATGACTTGGAACTTATAGGTCACGTTGTGGAGTTTACCGAGAGAAGTCCTGATATTGGAGAGTCCAGGTCACGAGTTCAAATTCTCAGGCCGTGACTTAGTGATTCCCTCTAATCCATAAATTGTGACAGCCATAACTCTCTCAATTTAACTCCAAACATTGCAAATAATATATCTCTAGAAAGCCCTTTGAGACTAATTTCACATGCAAAAAGAATCATTCAAAAGGCTTCTGTCTTTCAAAAGATATGATGGCCACAGCAAGAAAAGGTTAGTGATGAAGGGTTAAATCTGACCAATAATGTTTAGAAATTCATATCTCCTTCATATAAAATGCGCTGAGGTCTTTATTAGTGTCTATGAATTGATGTTTAAGTCTGATTTCATATGAATTAAGTTTCATATTAATCAGACATGTGGTTTGAGAGATATGAGAAAAATACTAAACACATGTTGAGTTGGAAGTGAAGCAGAGCTGAATAGAGGAGGTCATATTCGAGTAAAACTTCCCATGCTCAAGTATTAACTCAAAAAATCCTCATACTTGAATTTGTGCTTAAGTGTTGCTTCTAGAAATCCTCATATTTGAGTTATTTGATGTTGTACTCAAGTGAGAAATTCAGGAAACAATTCCAAACATCCAAATCAAGCTTAAAAGAAAGATAACTCAATGTATGATGATATGACATTTATTTGAAACATTTTAACCTTCAACTTCACTTATTTAAACACATCAACTTCCAATTCCGAATCTAAAACCTTAAATCTTGATGTTTCCATTTTATCTTGCAGGTTCTTCCTTCAATCCATTTTCTTCTTCTTGATCATTCTCTATAATTCAACTTGACAATTTCTTTCCTTTATTTGACCAAACTATATAAGAAATTCACATTTAGTAATAAGTCAATAACCATTATGAAAACCTTTTGCTCTTTTATATTTGATATCCTCAAAACTAATCATATCTAACAATTATCTTTCTCAATTAGTACAGGAAAATTTGTGAACATGAACTGTTTATTTAGTCATTTTTCAATCTCAATATTTTTCTCTTAATTTTGGAAAACATAACTTTCTTCATACAAATTCAAATTCAGAAAATTTTAATTCATTTTAAAGCTTTGAATGTATATTATTTTTCTAGAAAATTTCATGTCATTTGGATTCCATTTGCCTTGTCTCATCATTACCTCAATTTAAGCCTTATTAAGGGTAGTGGACCCTTTTAACCAATTTTAGCATGCTTGATCTTCTCATTTCTATGCTTATAACATAACTACATAACTATTAAGCATGTTTGGCACATTATAGCATTTACATCATACTTGTCATGGTAAGAGTTTAGCATACAATCCTCCATAATTCAACATATACAAGCTTTCCATCGCAATTTGAAGTCATAATTCAACATGTATAAGCTTCCACGTTCCATTGATAAAACCAACTTTATAATAATAAATACCACATTGTTATAATATCTTCCTCACTTTTGAACTAAAAATAAGAAGATGCCATGTGGTGTCTTTCTAATCCTGCATTCTACTTTTGAAAAACTTTAGTTGCTTTAAAGTTACTTTATCCTACCGGAAATGCTTTGCTAGAATTCCTTGATTACTTGACCAGTATAGGGTCATTAAAAATTTCCATAATTCATTTGATCATTCTATAATTTTTCTTACCTCATTTTACTTTCTAGAGATGCCCTTAATAAATTTTCTTACAAAAACCCTAATTTAGGGGATTTCTGCCATTTTCCTTTCATTTTGGTAAACTACTTCTAACTTTATCTTGAAAATAATTTTATAAATTTCTATAATTCCTGAGCTATTTTTTCTTTCTTTAAAATTAATTATTTGAGGCCTCTGGATATTTTAAATAATTATATTTAGCTAAAAATTTATTAATCAATCAAATATTAATTAATTATAAAAATCCATTTTGAGGGGAATATTTGAGGCCTCTGTCTTTTTTACCTCCATTCTACCTCAAATATTTTGTAGAGAATTATTTCCCTCATTTCCAAATTTCTGAGGTCATTTTCTAATATGTAGGTCAACATTACCGAAATGCCCCTTCAACTTTTTAAAATGACCATTTTACCCTTACTTTTTTCTACATTTGCAAAATAACCATTTTACCCTTCCTTTTACTTTCTTCTTCCACATATACCCTTCATTTCATTTCCTTTTACTCTCCGGACCCTTAACTAGTATGTAATTACTTGTTGAACATTTATTTCTAGTTACAGAAAACATGGATATTACAAAGAGAGTTGTAACATCCTAATTTTTATTTATAGGATTAAGTAACATTAAGAAGTAATTATTTCATAATAAATTGAATATATCATGTAATTAGTTGTGCCAAGATATTTTAACCAAAATATAATTTATAGTATAAAAGAAATTATAAAGTGATAATAATAATTTTAATACAAATAAAAAATAATAATAAAGGTTTTTAAGTAATAGTAATAATTTCAAAAAAATGAAATAATAATAAGAAAAAGAAAAAAAGAAGAAGAAAGGAAAGTGAAAAATAAAAAAAAAGTGATGAAATTTGAGAGGGACACATGGTCCCTCTTTAATTCATATTTTTGCATGCATGTCATGTGGGGGTTAGCATATTATATGCCTCATGTGTAACATCCCAATTTTCAATCTGAGGATTAGAGTTAATTAAGTGTGGTTAGGGTATTTAAGTGTGATTCTGGCTAATTGAGGTTTAATGTCTAATTGTGAGTATTTTTAGGGGTGTTTTGTGGCTACGTTTTGGGAATGGCTCTTTTAAGATGGGAGTAAGGAGCTATTATTCGATGAATAATACTAGATTCTTGAAGAATTTTATGAAGGCCTTGAAATTCTCCACCTCCATCAGTTTGTAGAAATTTAATTTTGGAATTAAAGATATTTTCAACTTGCCTTTTGAATTGAACAAAAGCTTTAGCAACATTAGACTTGAGTTTAAGAGGATAAAACCAAGTGAATTTGGTGTAGTTATCAATAAATGAAACATAATATCGATATCCAAAAAGAGATAAAATTGGAGTAGGACCCTATACATCACTGAAAACTAAAAAAAGGGGGACGAGGAGAATGATGATTTGTAGGAGGATGAGGGAGTACATGAATTTTTGATTTATTACATGAACAACAAGAAATCGAAGAAGTAGTGGTAAATTTTGGAAGATCATATTTGGACAGCACATGATTCACTATATGATAAGTTGGATGTCCCAATCTTGCATGCCATTGATCAACTATAGTTTTGACTCCAAGACAGGCCTTTGGATGAACTGCTTGGGAAGGGTAAAGATGAGGTTTAGTTGGTCCCTGAAGAAGAACTTGCTTGATGAAGAGATCCTTCATGACAAAAAAGCTAGAATAAAATTCAAAGAACATAGAATTATCATAGCAAAATTTTGCAACAGAAATTATATTTTTGGAAAGAGAAGGAATATAAAGTAAATTTGATAAAAGAAAATTGCCATGAGAAGTAGAGAAGGTCCCTGAGCCATTGTGAGAAATAGGTAAAGAAGAACCACCACTCGTGAGAACCTGTTCATTGCCTTTGTATTGTTCTGAGTTAAGATTAAGATGAGCTAAGTCAGATGTCATATGGTTTGTTGCTCCGGTATCAAGATACCAAGAGCAATCAGGTAGAGAAGAGATGGTGGTGTAGTGAGCTTGGGCTAGGGAAGGAGGAGGAGAAGCTTGATAGAAAAGGTTGCAACGGTCTTCACAAGTTAAGGTAGTGTGTCCAAGGCTAAGGCATATTTTGTAGGTATTATCTTTGTTTGATTGGGTTGAGGACTGATTTGGAGGTATGTGAGAAAAAATGGGTCGACTAGAAGGGAAAGTGGGTCTATGAGAACTATACTAGAAGCGTTCTGCCCTGTTAGGGATGAATTTGCCTCTTTGGCCTTGAAAGAAATGACCACCCCTTGCTCTTCCTGTAAAAAATTGTTGACCACCTCCTCTAAATGAGGAAGAAGAAGTTGTGGCCAAATTTGTAGATATAGGCGAAAAATCAAAGTTATAAGTATCCAAATGTGCTCATGAATCATTAAATAACTTAGAATATCTTTAGGACTTAGAGTAATAGCACGGGTGGTGAGAGAAGGAACAATGGAGTCATAGTCAAAACCAAGGCCATTTAATAAATAGTTAACAAAATTTGTATAATTAACAGGCTCTCCAGCAATGATTAGAGCATCATGAATTAACAAAGCCCTTTTGTCATAATTAGAGATTGACTTAGCTCCTTTTCTTAAGGAAGTAAAATGACTGTGCAACTACAATAGTTTTGCTTGAGATTTTTGAGTGAATAATCTTTCAAAAGCAAGCCATATGGATTTGGCTTTCTTATTTTTAATCACTTGGCCAATTATAGACTCAAATAAGGATGAAATCAACACTGAAAGAACCATTTGATCTTGGGAAAACCATTTAGCATATTCTAGGTTTGGAGCACCATCAGGAAGAGTAGAAGAGGATTGAGAATAACTACCGTCTAAGATGGAAAATAATTGCTACCCATGAAGATAAGGAATTATCTAGGCTCACCATATAGTATAGTTATCATTAGTTAGTTTTATTCAAAATGAAGTGAGCAAGAGAAGACAATGTTGAAGAAAAAGAGGACTGAGTGGAAGACACCATGTTTGAAAAAGTGGTGTGAGAAGAAAAGGTAGAATAAGATGAACGAGATGCAGCAGTCAAGGAAGGAGAGGAAAAAATCTTCATGGCAGTATGATTGGTCATTGTGTAGGTTGGATCTTACTTGCTTTGATACCATAAAGAAGTAAAAGAGCAAAAGCAGGAAAAACCATAATGATGTGACAATTCATTGCATTCATTTATTACTACTGTATCTGTCTTTATGTACAAAGAAGAGAGTGAAAATGGTTAGACATGTAGCCCTTGGAGGAGAATCTTCTAGAACCATAAAATAATTAGACAAACTACTAGACAAACTATTTATATATTGAGCTTTGTATTGGGCCTTGAACATTAGACTAATTGGACTGAGTATGTGCTTCAACATCTCATACCTTTCTCATGCCGGCCTTTCCTTGTGCCTTTCCTTCAAGGGTTGCACAATTGTTAGTAGGGTCTTCAAATTATCATATGGATTTTCACCTGGAAAACCATTAAACGAAGGTGAATTGCTTAAGACTAGATCTTTAATTTCAAAAAGCAGCATCATTAGTAGGAAAGCAATAGTAAAAGGATCATGATCATTATTAGAAGAGGCTAAATCTCTCATACTTCTTAAGCGAGTTGCTTCTTCATTTGCCCTATCCATTATGTTGTTATAAATTATATTATAGCTACCGGAGGCTTCTTCTTCAAGTTTTTCCAAATAACTAGATGAGCTTGAGTCTCTAGTTTGATAAGTGTTGATAAATGAACTAGGGGAAGGAGTTTGGTTAATTTTGTTGATAATTGCGTTCATCCTAGCCTTTAGGGTTCTTTCAGGTTCAGGATTAAAACGGAAAATAGTTGTCTCTAGCCATATAGAGACAACTGTAGATGGATATATTTATAAAGACACAGAATAAAGCATGACAATAATTAAGAACTTTTGAAAAAGGTTTGACTCCATAAGTGGTGGTGCTAGAATTTGATTGGGTTTGTTGTGAACGCTTCAAATTAAATTATTAAGTTAACCATAAGTGTAGCTCTAGTAATTAACATAGGTCGTTCTTCTCAAAGTGAAGTTGGCTTTTTAGAAAATTCTTTTGCTTAACTTGATTAGAGAGGGAAGAGTAGAGAAGGAAATTAGTTAATTTAATTTTTGAGAAAAAGGAGGGAAAATCGAAAAATATAAAAGAAAGGAAAAAGAGAAAACCTTACCAGTATGATGAAGTTTCTTGAGGATTTATACATGGCTATCAAGGTCTAAAAAGATAAGTGGAGTGTATAATGAGTGTCAAGTCAAAATATAAAACCCTAGACTATTACATAGGTTATAATAATTTAATCAATACTCATACCTAGAACCCTAGCATTTAAATAATTAAATAATTATTTATCAATCACTTAGTGTGTGAATTTAATTTTTAATTATAATTTGGCTTCTTTAAATAGGTAATGAAACAAAAACCCTTGAATCATGATCCCCATGACACCCTAATTATAACATAAATAGGATCAAGAGATAATCATGTGAGTCTTGGGGCAACCAAATATAAAAAGTAAATACTCACGTTATAATTATAAAGAGAATCCAAATATTAATCAAAAACCCATATGTCAAAAGGTTTGAAACCCCAGAACTACATTTTGTTTGCTCTTTCTCTAGGCTCATCATCATCTTGCAAGTGTCTTGGGCCTTAATTGCTTTTCACTTCAATTCTCTAATTTCCCTGAAATAATCAGAATAAGAAATACCTTCATGCAAATAAGTTTAAAGGAAATTATAAAAAGACTACAATTGAACCTTTTAATCACTTTTATATAATTCATCTCAATTCAATTTATTAACATCTGCTGCAAATAAGCCCTATAGTTTTAATAAAATCCTTAAAATAGATATATATAATATTAGGGATTAATCACGCATATTCATTAAAACCCTTAGATCTACATGTACATGACATCAACTAAGGAGAAGACAAATACGCCGATGAAGGTATCCATGGAGGGAGGGGCGATGGGGTTGGAGTAAACTAATGTGGCATAGTAGTTGGACTAACATGTAGCATTACATAGTAGAGCCAACTTAACATAAGTTAGTTGACCACTTAGGCTAGTAATTTGGGAGTAAATTTGACATGCTTTTAAACTTTTAGAGTAAAAATAGATCTTAACTCTATTTAAAATAATAGTAGTCCATTAATCTAATAAGGGAATGTTCAGTACTTTGCTTGAATCAAAATAGCGCACTTAATTTCAATTATTTAAGTAACAATTTATCTAATCAAATAAGAATGTCATTGCAATATTTATGAAGTCAAAAGTCAAGCTATTTTATCAAAAATAAAAATGAAAAATAAAACAAAAAAATCACAACCCTTTTTTTAAAAAAAGGATAAAAGAAAAAAGAAGATGGACTTCGAATGCACCAATTAAGTGCATAATTGCCAACACATCTATAATTTTTTATTTAAGTATGTGTATTTTTGCCATAGGACACAACCCCTATTCAAGTCCATGTTTAGCATTAAATGTGTATATCTCTTTTCGGAAGGGATTCAAACATTGTTTACTATATTGTGAAAGACTAACCATTTTCACTAGAGTCAACCCTTATTCGCTAACACAACTATAAATTATAAATGCTAAATGCAAATAAACACAATTTGGACCTAACACAATATTGGCTTGTATTCAATCAAGATATATATACTCTAATTCTTGCATTTTCTTTTATCATTAAAAAAGTAATTAAACTCATTTATTGAATGCCACATGCAATGTATACTATATATGAATAATTTTTTATGTTCCTGGAGATCATGGGTGAGTTTTTAAAAGTATAAATTAATCCTTTTTGTTTCAAGAAATTCAAGGCTTAGAGAAGTGAAGTGATTTATATACGAAGACTGTTCACTTCAATGAAGGTGGCCTTCTAAATATTTGCTAGCCAAATTTGGATATAGGTTTGAATCTCATTACGAATTAATGCAAGAGTTTTACTAATTATTAATTTGTTTAACAACTGGTCTAGTGCCATGATATATAGCATCATGTTACTCTACTAAAAGAGGAGGTTAATAGAAGCGCATGTGGCATTCTTTGTGGCATCCAAGTCTTGTATGACAGTTAAAGTGACAACACACATGGTAGACACATCATAGTTTATTATAGGCATCTTTTAATTATTAAGATGGTGTTCATGTTATTCTAAACTCAATCAATCTCAAGATCTTTACAATAGCTTATTATAGGCTTTCGGGGTTTAAGTTTGTCAACAGGAGTTTGAAATTAGGGTTCTATCAAGAGTCCAAATTTTTGTAAAAGTATTTTATTTTCTTACAGATACTTAGCTATGTATGCTATTAAAATTAGAGTTTAGAAGGGGGGAAAATTTCTTAGAAAACTTTGCTTGTTTCTTGGTGTTCTTTGAATACATGTGACCTATTCAAGATTTTTTTTCTGTCTATAGTGTTTGGTGGATTTATCTTCCACTGTTAAAAAAAAACTTTGCTTGTTTCTAGACATAACTCTCTTGAACAAAAAAATTGACATGATTCTAATTTCTCAGTAAGCTTCTTCTTGTTTTTTTTTTTTAAAATACATATGTGTGGTTTCATGAGTTTCGTTTACTATGGAGAAGGTTGTAAAAATGTGAGAAGGGGGTTTACCCTTTCTTTCTTTTTTATACATAAGAATGTAGACATCAATTTGGAATTTGAAAATGTTATAAATTTGGTAAGGGGAATCCTATTTTTTTTTTTATGAAGTTACATGGGTCTCAATTTGCATATATGTGAATTTTCAATATTTCACTTGTCATTGCCTCTACATAAGTTGCAATTCACTATACTTGACATATCAATTTGTTTGCAAAGGGAGTTTCATTTTTTGGAAGTTCCAAGGGTTTTAATTCCCAAATGTGTGAGTTTCCAATACTTCACTGGGCGTTGCCTATATATTCGAATTCCCTAAATTCACAAATCTATTTGCATGTGTGAATTCCCTAAAGTTCACCAGGCATTCCATATACTTAAGTTGTAATTCGTTATACTTAATCTGCAAACGCGTTGGTAAGGGGAATCCTTTTTTTTTTTTGAAGTTACAAGGGTCTTAATTTGCATATATGTGAATTTTCAATATTTCATTTGTCATTGCCTCTACTAAATTTTCAACTCACTATACTTGACCTACCAATCTATTTGCAAAGGGAGTTTCATTTTTTGGAGGTTCTAGGGGTCTTAATTCACAAATGTGTGAACTTCCAATACTTCATTGGTTATTGCCTATATTCAAGTTGCAATTCACTATACTTGACTTCTAATTGTGTTGGTAAAGGAAGTCCAATTTTTTGAAAGTTTCAATGGTCTTACTTTGTATATGTATGAATTTCCTATGCTATGGTGGGCATTCTCTATACTTAATTTTCAATTCACTATACTCGACTTGCAAATGCATTGGGTAAGGGTAGTCACTTTTTTGGAATTCCAAGGGTCTTAATTAGGATATGTGTGAATTTTCTATACTTCACTAAACATTCCCTATACTTAAGTTGCAATTTGTTATAGTTGATCTACAAATGAATTGCTAAGGGGAGTCTCCTTTTTTGAAAGTTCCAAGGGTCTTAATTTGCATATGTGTGAATTTTCAATAATTCACTAGGCATTCTTATACTCAAGTTACAATTATCTATAGTTGACCTGCAAATGTGTTGGTAAGGGTAGTCCGTCTTTTAAAAAGTTTCGGGAGTCTTAATTCACATATGTATGATTCCCTAAATTTCACTGGCCATTTCCTATACTCAAGGAGCAATTGTTATACTTGACTTGCAAATGCGTTGACTAGAGGAGTTTCATTTTTTTTAAGTTTTAGGGATCTTAATTCACATATGTGTGAATTTCCTACATTTCATAGGTCAATGCCTCTACTCAAATTGCAATTCGTTATACTTGACTTGCCAATGAGTTTGCAAGGGGAGTTTCATTTTTGGGAATTAGGGATAATGAAGTCTTTTTCGTAGTTATGGAAATTCCAAATTAATGTTGGTAGCATATAGGATTATGTAAATTCGAATTATTGATTAGTTGTCATCACATACTCTCATTAGCAAGTTGATAGCTTCAATTCAATCCAATAGGATTTCAATTTTCATGTATCCTCGAGTCCAATGGAGATGCAACCTATGTATTATGCCAATTGTTTCCGCTATAACCGATGGGACTAAAATGAGTTTACAACCGTAGTTACATATCCAACTATAATATTACATAGGGAAAATCCCACTGATCGAACAGGGATTGTCGCCTTCCAATTCATTCAAGATGTGATTGTACCAAATAATGTAGTATAGGGCACAACCTATTGTTCTTCTTGAGGAGCGCTTTTATTGAAAAATCTAGTCTAAATTGGTTATAAAAAACATGTTGATTTGGGTAAAAAAGGGGGTTTTGGTTTGTAAAAACAGTGGTGCAATGGAAAGAAAAAAAATGCAAGAAGTAACTCTTTTTGGTATTTTGGTTTAACAATTGTATGGCTGAATTAAATTGAATAAATGATGAGATAGGCACTTGGTGATGGGAACTCAGTTGTCATTGCTCTCAAAATGATACGGGAGTTTATAACTCTCTAACTCTAGATAAAAACCCCAAGTAATCAATTAGGTCCAATGGTTTAATAGATGGAAACTTGCTTTGATCAAAATTAATTAGCACCTCTTAAAACATTGTTGAAAACCACTTAGATTGCAATTGAATGGATGATGCAAATGGTCCAATGGTTGTAAATCACAACCACAAAATCCAAGCAACATGTTAACTATCAATAATCATTGACAATTAAATGAACACATGGAATAAATCAAAAATGTAATGCATATATGTAATCCAACATAACATAACATCCAATCTAACTACATAGTTTAATCACAAAATCACAAATCTGTAATTAAGGTTTACATGACAGTGGAAATTCCTAAATCTAAAAATAACCAACACAAGTTCAAACATAGGTTAAGACTAAGGAAACTCCCTTAGTGTGTCCACAGCTCAAGCCTTGTTCTCCTCCACCAAGAGGCTAAAGATTTAACCTTTCATTGCTTCAAAATGTAGCTACCACTACAGAGATATTCTACCATGAGAAGAAGGTGGTGGATGTGGTTTTAATAGAGTGGAGTTGAAGAAAATAGTGGAGAATTGGAGGGAAATGGAAGATGAATGGATGGGGAAGTGGAAGACATGAGAAGGCAGTGTTGGAGGCTCTCCTTTGCAAATCTTCAGTGTGAGAGATGTCTGGGCCGTGGTGGATGCACCCCTCATGTGTAGATGGAGAATGACCTAATTCAAAACGTATGGTTTCACTTATATGAGCTTAGGTCACAACCTAGAAGGTCAGAGACTCTCAACTTCACTGGAAATACCTCAAGGTCTCAACCTGAGACTTGTGGTCGCAACCTAAGAATTGAGGTCACAACCTGGGGACACAAAGGCACTTTCAAGGTAATTTTTGGCTTTAAATGGACTTGTGGCTCCTTCAATGCTTCATCTTGTGTCTTTAAATCTCCTCCAAATGCCTACAAGAAAAGCCAAAGAGCCTTGTAAAAATTAAAAAAATTAAAGATCAAGGCAATTAAAGTTTGGATGAGGTAAATGATCGTTTTTCCCTTAAATCAACAAGATGCAATGCATAAATTAACGTAATAAAAAGGATACAAATGCATGCAAAATGAGGGTAAAAGTGTCTCAAAGGATCATAAAACACTTAAGAAAACCATGTAAATATTGAGTTCTATCACTCCCCCACACTTGAACCTTTGTACTCCTAGACAAAGACTTGAATCATTCCAAAGAAAGTACAAGTACAACGTAGGAAATCAGCATGCTCAAGAATGATCTCAAGAACCAATCAAGTAACATCCTCTATGAAAATAAAAATGATAACATAAACAATGCCAAATAATTAGATGTAAAATACAATTGATTCTAAATGCATGAAGACTAGAGATCTGCTCAAAGATATGTTCAGAGCATGTGTACTAGAGTTAAAAGGAAGCTAGAATGTATATCTACCATTGGTAGAATTTGCATATAATAACAGTTATCATTCTAGCATACAGATAGCACCTTACGATGCCTTCTATGAAAGAAAATGCAGGTCTCCTTTATGTTGGAAAGAGCTTTAGGAAAGAAGTCTTTACGGTCCAGAGATAGTAGACCGTACTGCTGCAAAGGTAGAATTGATACAAAAGAAGCTACAGACAGTACAGAGTCAATAGAAGAGTTATGCATATAAGAGAAGATGACCTCTGGAATTTGAAGTCGGAGATCATGTATTTCTTCAAATATCCCCAACAAAGGGATAGGTCAATCATTGAAGACAAAGTAGCTCAGTTCTAAGTATATTGGGCCATTTCAAATACTGGATAAAGTCAGACCTACAGCTTATTATTTGGCCTTACCCCCAACTTTAAGTCTAATTCATAATGTCTTCCATGTTTCCCAATTAAAGAAATATAATCTAGGCCTAGCACATGTTATTGAACATGAGAATATTTCATTACAAGATAATTTATCATACAAAGTATGGCCATCTCAGATTATTGATCGAAAGATAAAGCAGCTCCAAAACAAATGTGTCCCATTGGTCAAAGTAGTCTGGAGAGGATTAATACCTGAAGAAGCTACATGGGAAATGGAGGAAGACGTGAAAACTAGACACCCAAAGATATTCATATAAGGTACATAAATTTTGAGGACAAAATTTGTTTTAAGGGGGAGAAATGTAATATCTGTGTTTTATGTAACTAAAATAAAGGCTAAACAAGTAACTATGTGTTGATTTAGGGTCCAAAGAATAAAAAAAAAGAAATGAAGGGCAAAAGAGCTAATTTAGGAAAAGGTAGAAAATTTAGGGACCAAAATGTTATTTTGGAAAATTAAAGACCCAAGTAATTTTGAAAATGGGACTAAAGTGGAAATTTCAAAATTGGAGGGACCAAAGTATTATTTATGGAATTCAAGGGCAATTGGTAATTATGAGGAAGTCCAAGGGTATTTTGGTTAAAGTTTGACCAAAATGTTAGAAAAATTTTTAGGATACTAACAGAGAGAGAAAAATTCATTGATTAATAATTGAGGCCTTAAATTAAAATGACAAGAATAACTTTCATGGGAATTTTTAAAGTTATTTAATTTTTGACTATTTAATAAATAATTAGTAAAAAAATTAAAATACCTAAAGGCCTCATATATCTTATCTTAGAGTAAGGAAAAATAGCTCAAAAATCATAGTATTTTTTAAAATTGTTTCCAAGAGAAAGTAAAAAACATTTCCCAGATCGGGAGGAAAAGGCCTAGAAAAACCCTGAATTAAGATTCTTTTTTTTTAAAAAAAAATCATTAAATCCATTCTAGAAAACAATTTGAAGAAAGAAAAATCATGGGAGTATCAGATGAAATTAGAGAATTTTTAATGACCCTAAACTAGACAAGTGATCAAGGATTTACAGAAAAGAATTTTCGGTGCCATAAAACTACTTTGTGGAAACTTAAAGTTTTTAAAAAGAAGGGGAAGGGACCATATTTTGCCAGCCTTATTTCATGAATAAAATGAGGATAGAAATATCATAAACAAGTAGTTGAATATATCAGTGTAAAGTGATTCCATCAAATCCAAGTGGGTCCCATATCATTGACACATGTCCTCTTACACTTTAATAACTCTTTCAAGACCACTTGTCTCTCCATTTGCAGCACCATAAGTTGGCCAAGGTGAAGAGAAAGAGAAGAGGAAGTGGCAAAAATAGAACGCATAACAAGAGAGCAAAAATCCATCAAGAATCAAGGTAAGTTGGTGTTTCCATGCAAAATCTTCCATATTCTTGATATATAAGCTCTCCTCTTCAATCCTATTAGCTTAGTTTCTTGGTTTTTAACGAATATTGGCTGCTGGAATTTTGGATTTTAGAGAGAGAAAAGTGAGGAAGAGAGGGATTTAGAAGAAACTATTCGTAGGAAGTTACTCCATGCATGTTGGGGAGTTGATTGGTATGCATTTTGTGTTGATTGAGTGTGTGTATGAAATTTTGGATTCCAAATCCTTGGGGGGCATGCTTTCCAATTTTTCATGAGCTTGGGAAGTGATTTTTTGAGCGCAATAATGTATGAGAAGTGGTCAAGGAACAAGAATATGCAATTACATAAGAAAATGAATTGAAAAATCACAAACCCATGCCCATGAACAGTTTCGGCCAGCTGAATTTTTTGAGGAAGGAATGAGTTTTTGATGATTCCATTGGATTTAAAATTCAAAATTGTGTAGGGTAGAATTGAAAGAATGATTTTGGAAGCATTAAAATCAAGTGGAACAAGTTTAAGGGTTTTAGGACCCTTAAGATTCAAGAAGGGTTGTGGAGAATTTTAATATGTCTCAAGGCATGGTAATGACTTAATTTTGATCCCAATTGTATTATATTATGTGTAGGGAAGTAAATTTCCAAGGAGACATTTTGAAAAGCAAGAGGGAAATTTCTAAGTTCAAGTACCAAAGTGAACAACAAGGTAGCAAGGACTACTAACTCTGCATTAATATTGCCGTTGGTGATTATTTGTTGTTTGTGCTATGTTGCATGTCAATTTTGTGATATTTGAATATGTGATAATGTGCCTTTAATATACCATGGTTATATGTAAAGTGCTTGAAAAATATGAATACAAGTGTTCATGCATGTTAACTAAATAATGAATATTTATCATGCATATTAATGGATATGCTAGTCCTTTTGCTATGGGGATTTCTTTGAAATCTTACTCTCCCAAAATATCTTTCCCTACGTTCAAGTGCAAATAAGGACAAAGGCAAGATGGTGGATGAGTAATGGAAGCTTTATGAAAGCAATGATGTCATGACAATCATGATTTTATGTTGTATGCTTTTGGTGAATCTTGGAACATATGTATAAATTAAACCTCTACATGTTTTGATTTATGGATAATCAATGTGTAAATATGCTAGGTTTGCTAAGGAATTGTATTAATTGGAATTATGTATGCCAAGCTTAAGATGGAACAATTTATATGTGCATAATGGGTCCAACACCTTTACCAAAACCCTAAATTAAGGCTCAGGAAAAAATAGCAAATGGAGTCAAATTAATCTAAAACTTTCCATAATACTAGTTCCTCTGGTAAGCTTTAAAATGAGCCTAATTTTGATGAATTTGGAAATTTGTACAAAAAGTTATGGCTTCTCAAAGTTGAGAGAAAAATCTGGAAAAATTACCATATGAACAATGAAACTTTACGAATTAAACTATACTAATTGGGTAAGAAATTGGATGAATTGGTATTTTTCTCCAGTATAGAATTCTATAAGCTTCATTTAGAGACTTGAACCACTCTATTTTGATTTGTCTAGAATTATTTATGAATTTTTAAAGTTAGCCCAAAAATCTAAATTTTTACGAAATGAATAATAACTTTTGGTAAACTTTGGAATTTTTTGGTAATTCACAAGCTTGGAAAGCACTAGAATGGTTCAATAAAGGTGTCTAATGAAGGTAAAAAGAAAATAAGTGAGGTGTCATGTTAAGCTTTGACTAAAAACTAGGACAAGTTCTAGATAATGCAAACCACATGAAGAATCACTCAATATAGGAATTAAGGCTAAAAAACATCCTTTCAACAAGGGTTTGTATCTCAAATGCTCATACACAGAGTTCAATCCACACGCACTATTTATTTGGCATTAGGAAACTTGTCACAAAAGAAAAACTTAGAATGATGATTGAAAAGGATCAAGATTATCATTAAAGAACATAGGTGGATCCCAAAAGTACCTATAAAATCTCAAGGAAATCATTTTCAAAGCCCATAATTCCTAAAAAAAAAATTCAAGGTGGGCATGGTTTCCTTTGTTTGATGCAATGAAGTTGGATAAAAAAGGCAATGAAATTGTTTTAAAAAAACTGCAAAGAAAGTTTAAAAGGGTCTTTCTATACAATATTGCCTAAGGCAAAGAGAAAAAACACTTAATGCACAAAATCATGATCTCATGTTGCAACGTGAGATGTATGAGAGCAACCATGGTCATCAAGGGATTGAGATCGCAACTTGAAGTAATTTAGGTCATGACTTGGGACTTGTAGAGGGCTTTCCCCTGTTCAAAAATCCTTTCATGTTGCGACATGGAGAATATAAGTCGCGACCTCAAGTGCGCAAAGAGCTACCACAGTGAAAAATTTCAAAGCCTAACATTTTAACATGCACAACCTCTCCAACAAGCATTAAAACAACAAAATTAATCCAATTCATAGCCATTCATCACCCAAAAAAGTGAACTCAAAGCTGAAGATTCATGATGAAAAATTGAATGGACGTTCTTGGAGGTGGCTTTGGATCAATAAGCAAAGGCTCTAAAGCATAGGGCTTGTAATTACAGCCTTGCCTAGTGTGATTCTACAAAACAAACATTGGAATAACAACAATATCTAGTCCAAGAAAAAAAATGTAGAGAGATAGAGTAAAGTGAAGATATCTTAGGAACAAAACTCTTCAAGTAGGAATCACAACCAAGAAAGTCAATGAGATTCCCTTTAGTAGAAACCAAACAAACAGTTAGACTTTTAAAATTCTCTTGTGCTTGCAAAGTGGAAAGTGTGAATCAATTGATGGTTGTTGGAGCACAAAACATCATCTTTGGAATCACTAGAGGAGGGAGGTAAAAGAGTGGAAGAAGAAGAAAATTTAGTTAAATCATCATCTAAATCATTAGATGGTTCTAAGTCAGGTGGTATATCACAGGATAAAATTTATTGGAAAGATTCATTGGCAATTACATTATTGTCATTAAAAATTATTGAATTATTCTTATTGGATCATCCACAATGTCAAACTTATCACTTTTAGCACATAACATCATCATCCGAGAATAATGAAAATGCTTATTTGAATTAATATTGTCATCATGTACAACACTAGGAAAAGAATCATTTTCATCACACGAAGTAATGGAAGTGCAAGTAATATTCCCAACTAAAATACCACTAGAAGAATATAAATGAGCATTGAAATTTTCAAACATGTGAGAGGACTCAATTACAATTTCTTCATCTCCCTCATTATCAATCATATCAATAAAATCTTCAACAGAAATAGTAGTTTTAAGAGGAGGGATAATTTCCTTAAGTACAGGAGCAATATTACTTACGATATAGGACGACTCCTCTAAAAGTTGGTAATGTACTTACTATACCTCAACACCTTGTATGTTTGTCTTGGGTGGAGGCATAAGAGGCAGAAAAATATCCGTAAGTAAAGTGGAATTTGACTCTTGAGCTTGAACTCCTTGCTCTTTCTCTGGTAGGTCTTCAGGCTAAGGGTTTCCATTTTCACCTTCTGTATATACCCACAACATATGATCATAATATGCCTTAAACAACTGATTGATATCCTCCATCTCTTTAGAGTTTCCAAGTGTTCCTTGACTCACGAGTAATACTAGGTATGTCTCTTTGAGTGCATCGTACTTTCTTATCAAGGCACTAGTTAGAACATCCATTTTATGGGAAGAAGGAGTAATATCTGGTTCACTTGGTTGAGGTATAGTAGGATGAAGTGGAGGGAAAGTTTCAAGAGGTGGTTGAGGTTGGAGGAGAGTGGATTGGAAATGTTAGTCATATGCAATGAATGGAGAGTTAGAGGGAGGTAGGTAAGATGGAGACGGATGTTGTTGATATGGTTCATATTGTGGAGGAAGTGGATAGTCATATGGCGTGAATGATGGTTGATGTATTGGTTGGATGGGTCAAAATATGGGTTATATGATGGAGGAGAAGATTCATAACATGGTGTTTAGGGTGGAGATGATGGTTCAAAGGCTTGGGGTGAAGGTTGATAGTAAGATTAACAGGGTGGATTGAGGAATGGACTACCCCATTCTTGTCCAAGTGCGTTTTCCTTTTGATTGAATACAGAGGCTTGAAGAAAATCTAGCTCATGTTGCATGGCTTCAAAGTTTTGACCCATAACTTCTACAAACAATAAGAATTTAAAGGTAGAAGTTGATAAATTAAGCCACAAGAGTTCAATGCACTCAATTACCTATGATTCTCAATGATGTTGAGGTGTACAAAGTGCTATACACAATTAAGGTATGTGCAAAAAATCAAATTTACGCAAGTAGCAACAATTTTGGACACTTAGAAATATTTTTGATGAAAAAGCACACTAAGGTCGTGACTTGGGATGCTCCAATCACAACTTCAAATGTGCCAAAAGCAAAATTTGGAAATGGGAACACTTAGAAAAATTTTGGATGAAAAAATACACAACTGTCATGACTTGTATTGTCCAGGTTGCAACTTGAGATGTACTAAGGGCAATCCAATAACTAGAGGTTGAAATTGTGACCTAAAATTCTTCAAGCCATGACTTTAGACTCCCAAGTCGTGACTTCAAATTTCAGGTTGATACCTGAACATCACAGAGTACTGCTCTCGCAAAAAAGGTTGAAAATTCACCAAGTTACTAAAAAATTGCTTCCCAAAGAATGCAAAATGTTCAAAGCTTTCAAGCAAATGGCTAAATACTTAGGATCAAGTTAAAACTAATGCAAAATGCTATGCAAAAATGCAAATGTAAAAGTGTAAAAATAAGGCAAACATTTTTGTTGTTTACTACAAGATTGGTATGCTATGCAATGCAATTGATGAAAGCTAAAACTAATACTCAATGAGAACCAACCCAAGTCAACAATGGTGATGACAACCAATTACTTGGCTCCTCAGCAACGGTGCCATTGATTGGATTGGGATTGTCACCTTCTGATTCGTTCAAGATATAATTGCACCAAATAATATAGTATAGGGTACAACCTATCGTTCTTCTCGATGAACACTTTTATTGAAAAACTTAGTAAAACACTAAAAAAAGGATACAAATGCATGCAAAATGAGGGCAAAAGTGTTACAAAATACTATAAAACACTAAAAAAACCATGTAAATATTAAGTCCCATCACCCACAAAGAATAGGAGGCATCAATTTAGGAGTTTAAAATATTGTAAATTTACTTATTTACCCTTTCTTTCTTTTACATATATGTAGATTTCCTATAATTAACTAGGCATTCCCTAATAATAACAACAACATTTGTTAAGAACTTCACCTGCGTGGTGCTCTCCTTGCTCTCACCCGAGTGGTGTCTCAGTCAACCAGTACTGCTCGTGCATTGCAAATCTTCTCTTGCCACGGAGGAGGATTTGCTAATGGAAATCATGGAAGTAGGAACACAAAGGAAAAGGCATCAAATGCTTAAGGAGGATGAGAACAAAAATATGCTAGAATTTCAATGGAAGGAGAACAATGAAAATCAGGCCGAGGAGCACATTCTAGTTGAAAAAGTGATCTCCCTGGCTAATATAGGCCTCCGAACGATGAAGGATATTATCATACCCATATGGAAGGTTGAAGGTAAACTTGAGATTAAGCCCATTGGAACAAACACTTATTCTTTCACCTTTGAAATGAAACGTGAAGCTGATCGAATCATGAATGAGGGACCTTGGTTTGTTAGAAACAATATATTGGCATTCCAATATAGGCCTCCTTTTACTTCGGATAGTGAATTGGAGTTACCACCTGTGTCCTTTGGGTGCAATTCCATGACATACCGCCGGAAGGAATGTTCAGTTTAAATATCAGAAGAATGGCAGAAAGAATTGGAAAAGTGTTAGATCTCGAGGACCCACCAAATAAGTCCACCCTAAAGCGCAGTTTCGGAAGAACGAAGATAGAGTTTAACTTGGACAAACCTTTAGTCACTTATTTCAGCGTGCCCCGTCCGAACAATAGGAAAATGCAAAAGTCAAAGTTAAATATGAGAAGATAATGAGATTTTGTTTCAACTGTGGCAAAATTGGGCATGATTGTAAAATTTGCCGATATCAGATAGAAGGAAATGAAAGCAACATCATGAGGTATGATTCCAGAATATGCATTCTAGCCATCCACCCTACTCATAAGGAAAACGTGTCGGATCTTTCTCCGGCAAGGAAGCCAAACAACTTGGATGGTGGAGGAAAGGACGTGCATGGGAAACAAGGAAGCATTAAATGTCAACTGGGGGCCCAAGAGAAGCTGACAGCACAAAGGTTTGTAAGGGAGAGGACAAGAGATGCAAAGCTCCCAAGGAAAATGATGTACGACCTTTCAATCAAACATCAAATAGAATGGAGCAGGAAGTGCTGAGAACGATTTCTACATCAACAGATACCCTCTTAGAGTCACATGCAGGAGTTAAAGATTGGGCCCCATCACTCAACAGAAATCTTACTCCACACTATGGGCCCATCTCTTTTGAGCCCACTAATGCATTTAGTCAACATGGGGCTTATAACGTGCAAACTTGGGCAAGGCGGGAAAGGCCTATAAGAATCATGGAGTAAAGCTCAGGGGTGGTTTATGGAATCAATGAACAAGGCCTAAGGTATCATGTGGACCTCGCAAAAGATGAGCAAGAATCACAACATAATATTGGCACCATTGTTCTTTCTGGTGGTCAGGAATCTCACAACTAACAAACCAGCTCAATCGGGTAATCCTAAAGATAGGCGCACAAAAAGAATGGGACTCACCAACAGCAAAGAGAAGAAAATGCTCTAGATCTGATTCCCCTTTTAAGGCCAAAAGCAAGGAATTGCAGTTAACTAAAGCTAGTGGAGGGGCTAAATCGGGTCATGAACTGGAAAAAGAAGATGAAGAGATAAGAAGGAAGCGAAGAGAATGGTTTATGCGAATCCCCTTTGACTTTGAGGGCTCCTTATCTTTTACTGAAGGTGACAGGCCAACAGATGATGAAAAAAAGTCGAAGAAAAAAGGAAAAACTAGATGGCCACTCTTCAAAGGTGAGTTTTCTAACTCTCTCAATCTGGAAAACTCTAAGGTAAAATCCAAGGGAGGGCATGGTGGCTAGCCATACACAGCCACCGGTAGCCAATGATTTGTTTAGCTTGGAATTGTCAAGGTCTTAGAACCAGCTTGACAATTCGTCATTTAAGGTTCCAAATTAGGATTCTCAATCCTTCTCTGATCTTTTTGGCTAAAACTAAGATGAAAAGAGAAAAATATTGAAAAAGTTCGGCGTAAGTTAGGCTTCGGCAACTCAGCCTATTTTGATCCTGTGGGGAGATCGAGTGGTCTTGCTCTATGGTGGAAAGATGATTTCAGCATTTCTATTGGATTGGTAGACCAATATTTCATTCACATCAATCATGCTAGCTGTGGAGAGAAAAATTTAGGTGCAATCACATGCATTTACGAACCTGTTGATTCATCACTAAAAATGCAATGATGGAGCCATATAAGAGAGCTAAATCCTGAAGGAGAGGTCCCCTAGATTCTTTTTGGTGATTTTAATGAGTTGCTCTCTTACTTTGATAAAGAAGGGGGAAGAGATATAACGGATAGAGACCTGAGCAGATTCAAGAACTTTCTCTCGAACTGTGAAATGATGGAAGTAGCATCGAAGGGCAGCAACTACACTTGGGCAAATAATAGAGAAGGAGAAGACTTCATAAGAGAATGCCTTGATAAAGCTGTCATAAATTGCCATTGGAGGATGAAATTTCCAAATGGCCAATGCCATGTTCTAAATGTCATTGGCTCTTACCATAGCCTCATTCTCATTGACTTTGATCACAAGGACAACTTCACTACAAAACTCTTCAGATTTGATGCAAGATGGCTTGCTGATAGAACCCAATATTTACATGGTTTTCTTGAGTGTTTTATGGTGTTTTGTAACACCTTTACCCTTATTTTGCATGGATTTATACCATTATTGATTATATTGATTCATGCATTGCATTGTACTTAGTTAAGGGTAAAAATGGGTCATTTATCTCATCCAAACTGTGAATGCCTTGATCTTTAATTCATTTAACTTCTACAAAGATCTTTGTCTTTATTTGTAGGCATTTGGAGGAGATTTGAAGACCCAAAATGGAGTATAGAAGGAGCCACAAGTTCATCAAGAGCTAATAATAATCATAGGAGCCCTCTGCCACTATTATGTCGCGACTCAAATGCTCCATGTCGCGACTCACATGATCTATGTCGCGACTCAAATGATCCATGTCGCGACGCAAATGCTCCATGTCGCGACATAAGTGCTTATTGCTGAAGCCATGCGTTTTGAATTAGGTCACTCATCTGCTACATATATATAGAAAGCAAGCCACCACGAGAAAGAGAGCTCCCACTCTGCAGATTTGCAGAGGAGAGGCTCCAGCACTGCCCTCTCTCAACTCCTACTCCCCCATCCATTTCCTCTTCCATTTTCCACCATTTTCCATCTTCTTCCACCATTCCAAACCGATTAAACCTTCCCCATCACCTTCTTCTTCACATTTCCACTCCTTCTTGTAGTCTCTCTCATGGCAGAAAATATATGTGGTTGCAGCTGCGTTTTGGAAGCAATGAGGGGCTAAATCCTTAGTCTCTTGGTGAGGGAATGAAGCTTGAGTTCATGGGCTTATTAGGGAAGTTTCTCTTGGTCTTGATCTATGTTTGAACTTGTGTTAGTAATTTCTAGATCTAGGAATTTCCACTGTCATGTAAACCTTTATCACAGATTTGTGATTTTGTGATTGGGCTATGTATTTGGATTGGATGGTGTGTTTATGTTGAATTACATATATGCATTGCAGTTGTGATTAATCCATTATGTTCAATTAATTGTCAATGATTGTTGATAGTTAATAGGTGTGTTTGGATTCTTTGGTTGTTGATTTACAATCATTGGAGCATTTGCATCATCCATTCAATTGCACTCTAAGTGGTTTTAAACAATGTTTTAAGAGGTGGTAATTAACTTGGATCCAAGGGAGTTTTCA
>QFDD01001581.1:0-23904 GCA_006871305.1 Vachellia collinsii | reverse complement strand
AAGATAATGCCTGGGTGGTGGAATTCTTATAGCTAGCTATCAGCTTCTCTCTGTGACTGAAATATAATGGACTAATGGAGTTCAAGCCTTGTATATTAACACTAATTGTTCGTTAGTGTGGTTAGGTGGGACAGGGTAAGTTTTAATCCATTAATGGATCACAACTGCAAGACAGCTTACTATAAAATGTCCGTAGAATTGAGGCATCATGATCTTTGTCTTACTCTGTGATTGTTTAGAAAATTATTGGAAGAATGATCATTGATGATAATACATTTTGAAAAATGACTTTTGTCCATAATGCATTCTGGCATAATGTATTTATATTTGAATAAACGTTAAATTAAGAATGCATTTTGGCAAAATTCAGAAGAAACTTTTTGCTCAGAATGTATTTTGAAATAAGGAGTTATCAAATGTTGAAGTCTGCAAGCTAACAGATTTTTGGATACAAAATGTATTTTTGACCTCTGAAAGAAGTTACCAAACAAATTCTATCACATAACTGTTTTCTAGGAGAAAGTACAAGAATTCGAAGAGGATTTGGTTCAAGATATACTCATGATAATACATAGGAATGCTTTGGGCTATATTATTATGATATATATTGAATTTAAGTGTGATGATATTGATGTTATGTATAATATATAACCAATAATATGCTTTAGTGAAATTTTTATAAAAAGCTGTATTATTTATTGATAATATAACTGACCCCATACTTCATACAAAATATATGATCTCATAGCTTAACTTCTGTGTGCGCGTATGCGTGTGTCGCCAACAGTTCATGTATACAATTATATATATATATATATATTAATGATGCGGGTGTGTGTGAGATACCATAAAACCTGAATAGAGTCGAATGGAGATGTACAAGGTAGTTGAAAGTTGGAAGTAAATGCTGGGGTTCTGAAGTTGTTGAGCAGTATTGGATAGGATCCATATGGGAAAGATATGAAGTGTTCGCCTTCCACAGTTATTGACATGGACTAATATTGGTGACGGTTGATGAAATTTATTATGTATGAGAATAACAAGCAAATGTTCAAGTCAACCATGGAAGAAAAATCATATCTTGATTAAGAAATTATATTGTCTAATCAAAATCACATCACTCACTCTATCCTAAGTAACCCTAAAATCTACAATATAAATAGGGTATATTTGGGAATAGCTTTTTTAAGTGATTTTACGCAATCCGAGATAAGTATATGAGAAAAGTTGTCTCAACTTACGTAAAAGTGTTTTTTAAGTAATTATCAAACAAGCCCGTAGTTTCTCTCAATTTTTTTATAATATAAATCACTTTAATAGCAATTGATATATTTTTTTAATCAATTTCCCCTTATAATTATTATTTAAACGTGGTTTTTTTCTCTCTATTTCAAAACTTTATTTAATATAGATAAAATTTAAAAAAAAATTAAGACATTAAATGAGAGGCCAACTTAATTGCGAATTGGCTCATTAAAAGCTGCTCTCATAGGGATGTGTCATTCCAACTAGGCGATTTACCCACCACCTCAGCTTTTGAATTACTTGAGTAAGTTCAATATTACTATAAATTATCAAGAATGAACTGATCTATGTGACCGAACTCAGCTAATAAAATAATGTTTTGTCGTTGTAGCACATTAGGAACCTACGTGGAACCTCTACTTTTGAGAAAAACTTGTGTATCACCGTGTCGCAGGTACATTGGCTTGTTAGGGAGGGGTTGACGTTGACTCGCCTCCATTTAAAAACCAAAACTTTAACAATGTGATTACATTGCGGGGATAAGAATAGATTGTTATGAAGATGACATCCACCTTTTAGTTCTCAAGGGAGTGCCATTTACTGTAAACGGATGTCATTGTCAACACAGTCCTAACCGAATTAAAGCATTAGCTGAGGTTCAAGCATCATTCGTGTTAATTATCAATCCTAAACAAGAAATAGTATCATGAAATTACATTATACCAATAATAACACAGTTAGCGAAAGTCTAGGTGCTAGCTCATTCTGTGGGGGAAAAAAAAGGATATACAGGATCCATGGTCCTCATCGTTTATTGTGGTGATAGAGATTTTAAACTAACCAAATTATTATCCATACTTAAGCCCAGTTGGGGGAGGGGGGGGGTTGGGGGGATTCAATCTTTTATAATTTGTATGTTAAACAAAGTCAATATACAAGATAAATGCAATCTTTACCCTACCCGAAACCCATCCAATATTCCTATGGTTTAGGAAATTCTGAATGATATGATTTTGATCTATAATCTATAATGAAAAACATTTATTTTCAAACTAAAACATTAAGTTATGCTTCGAAAAGTGTGTCAACTCAATATTTATAATATAGACAAATAAAATCAATTCTTTTTCAGGGTATTTCAAGATGGAGTAAAACAGCCACAGAGTAGTTAAATACCTACATATTTAAAGCAGATAATATTTGTATCAAAAAAAAAAAAAAGCAGATAATAAAAGAAATGAATAAAGAATAGCCCAATGCACAATGCTCGCACAAGGTGTAGTCTATGAAGGGATTGAATAAAGGGGGGTTCTGTGCACGGAACTCCTATCAAGTGGGATCTAGAAAGAGATTGAATAAAGAGCACCTTATTGTTGCTCCAAGGTTTCACCCTTTTAATAAGAGAAATGACTACTGTAAAATTATGGAACAATGAGCGACAAAAGATTCTTTTGGAAGAAAAAATTACGGTCAAGGAAAAGCTCTACATATTATAATTATATCATCCCATTGTCAGCTCTATCTATGAATAACTACCATGTTAGCGATTTACTAGTAAAGTTTCAGCTAATAAACTGATTTCTGTCCAGAAAAATAAGAACTTGTTCACCTTCTTTCTTCCTCATTCCTCTTTGCCATTTGCAGGCGAGGCTGAATCTGAAGCGATCATTTATGAACATGAAGATTTAACTCGAGAACACTAAGTTGTTAGAATATCAGGAATTGTAGGGGAATGAGATCCCATTACTTTCCCGCCAACATCCACAAAAGTCTCATAAGTAGGTAAAGGGCCAACCTTCCCATCATTATCTACTAGTACAGGATACTTCAGGATATGTCCCTGCAATGATGAGAAGTTATCTGAAGTGTACCTTCTCCAATTCTCTTCTGCAATGGAATTCACTTTGCGCACACATTCCAAACTCTCTGGTTCTTCAAAATTTGCGTCTAACAACCCAAGATGCTCTGCCCACAGTGACATTCTATAACCATAAATCTGCAGCCACCAAAAACATCAATTCTTTAAAACTTGTGGACAGTGAAGTTTGTCCCAGATTTTATATTTTATATTAGATTAAAGATTTAATGATATTGATATATTGATTTTTGAAAAGCCATGTTATGTCAGATACAATACGAATCCATTCTTAAAAATATCAGCAATTCATAGATCTCATGAACAGGAACATGTGGTAATTGGAGATTCTAGGTTGACATTTGAGGCATCAAATTCTTCACACACGCATAAAGGAAAGGCATGCTGCATATATAGCAAGACAATATGAAAAATGAGAGAAATCCAGTGTTATAACAATGAAAAGTCGACCCAGTCAAGATCTTTTGTTTTGCCCATCTATCATATCATTCAATAATTTAGTAAATCGTAGAAAGTAATCATTCAGTACAATATAAAGGTGGTTCCCAGCTTTACTTGTGTATAATATGATCATTTGGTATGAGTTATGTGATTTCCAGGTCATTGATGAAACGTGCAATTTGTAACTAGTAAAATAAGGGAAAATATCTCCAATTCAAATATTTGCTGCCAGAAGAAAATATCTTTGCCAAACACAAACCTGACCATACGGATGTCTTTTCCTTGCAAACCAAGTGTGATGAGGTTGGTATGCACCCATGGCTATCTCAGTATCTTTTGTGCCAGCCATAGACCTTTGATTTATATTAGCAGATCCAACGATAACATACTCATCATCAACAATCATCCCCTTAGCATGCACATAAATCATAAAGCGCCGATATTTATGTGAACTGGAGACCTGATAATAAAACTTTAATTACAGCTAATTCTAGAACTGCAGCAAAATTTAAGTTGTTAACTAAACAGGGATTTCACCATGCCATGCACCTTTATATCACCAAGTAATAATAAATCTGAATTCCTTGGCTTCTATAAAACAATTTTCAATTGACAAATACATAGCCGAGAAATTATTTGATGAGTAGAACAATGATATATCTGCAGACTGCAGTAACTGAACCCATTGAAAACTAGTGCGTTTATGCAAGGGGCCCTTCCTCGTAAAAGCATAATCATAGTGGAAACAGAACCTAGCACCCTTTACAGCCAAATTTGAGAAGAGATGCAGGCAGGGTGAAATCACAAGTAAGAAAAAGCTATAATGTGCTTAATGCATTAATTCAATGAACATTGTGTTTGAAATAATTACCAAAGCACCATTTGAACTTGAGTCTTCTTCATGGAATTCTTCCCGGTTACCAAGGCAATAGAAGTTAAGGTAATCTTGTGGGTGCAAATCAGCAAGTTGCATTGATTTTAATTCTCTTGCAACAACATCATACATCATTTGCATCGTCCGGCTCTGAATACAGAAAAGGTAGAACTGAGAGTAGATAATTGCAATTGCCTGTGGCTCTTGATTTTAAGATCTTCAAAGCATTATAAACTTCATATTTATATCCCATAGAATTCCATCATTGGAAAAGTTTCTAAACTTTACACATCATGTATTCATAGAACCTGCCAAAAGAGGATTTCTTGCATAGCCGCTGAATTAGGATCACCCTCTGGCCACATTGGTAAAACAATATACACTGCAAATCTCTCCTTGGCTCTGATTTTACTAGCAATTTTGAGTGCCAGTTCCATTGGAATGAGATTATCAGCTCCTGCACAACGACGACAACATATGACTAAGCAACAATCAAAATCAAATAATATAGAAATAAAAAAAAAATAAACTGCTAGAAATGGCTCAGCCTGTACTTTAAAAGAAAGAATCAACATAGACAACCATTCTACATTTCAGGATTACCTGCATCTTTATAAGATGGCCAAGCATATGATGACCCAATAAAATATTGGTTTTCAATATAGATGAAGTGTTGAGCAGATCTGATCGCTTGAATGTATCCTGTTTGAATGCTTTTATCTATTACTAAATTTTTAGAGCAGGTAAGATTCTGCATCAGAATAAAACTCATTAGAAACTATGATGTATGCTTCAAAATTTCAAATCACTCTAGTACATAATACATTAAACTTGATATACAGGTCTTTATCACGAGCAATTGATAAAGAGTACTTGAGTAAGAATATTTTCAGTTATCTGTACAATAGGATGAATTTGAAAGGAAAGAAATAGTAGTAAAATAAACCTTGGACTGAGCAATATCAACACTTTTGGGAAACCCTTTCAGGGATCCTGAGTCAATGGAGCGTAATATCTGGAAAAATCATATAGCTGAATAAGAATTGAAAACAATGTAAAAAAAACAAAAGATCTCCCGGAATAAAAGCTGATTATTAACTTGCTATAACATAAATCAGCCAAACTAGCTTTTCTAACCTGAACATGCCAGTTATCAGGATCATCTTCACTGTTGACCCATAGTAAAGGATTATCCCCTGGAACAGTTGTGCTACCATCCTTTGAGCGAGGCATTGAAGGACTTAATATCCATGAGATGCGTTCTATTTTCAGTAAAGCATCATCATGCCAATGGGTAGCCTTTTTGAAAAGTATTCCAAACTCTTTCAGCTTTGTTGCTTTTCTCCAACGCTGCTCAAAATTAAGAAGAACGTCATATGCAGCAGGTCCATCTATTCTACAGTGCAAATCATGCCACGGTTGCCTAGGTGCTCTTGTTCCAGCCTATCAAAAACAAAAGCCATGAGCTGCCACCATAAATTGAATGATTTATAATTTTGAGGAAGAAAATTAAAAATTCAGTGTGTAGGATCATAATAATCCACATTCCAGCCGACCAGCCTGAGATCTGATGGGCTGACTAGCTTACCCAACTGACTAAACGAGGTGAAGCTTTATCTCAGTTTTAAATTTTGGGTAATGTGTTAGGTAATGTCATCGAATGAATACTGGAAGACACAAAAGTGATAATAACGGTACCCTCTTTTCACTAACATTATGGATGATATTATAAGTTATAAAATATAAAATATGCAAACTTGGCAGCCAAAACATCACTAACAAATTGTCTAAGCAGCAGTCTTCTAAGAATTTAATAGTGTGGCCTTCAACCCAATTAACTTGGGGCCTTTGTTTTGACATAGCAGATAATGGTACAGATACGAATTCTATCAAGAAGCTTTTATACATTCAATGGTCAAAATATGAATAATGGAGTGTAAAAACCATTTTTTGGCAGTATAACCAATGTAGCCAATCAACGTAGTAACTGGGGGGCTTGCTGCTACATTATGGATAGCTTTAACACAAATTCTATGGAGCAGTCTATATACTTAGCCACTAAAACATGGATAATGGAGAGTTTGGATAACACCTTTCTTGCTTCCTAAATAGAAGATATATATGTAATGTTCAATGTATAAATATGTCCAACCGTGCTGACAACTTACTGAAAATGTAGGACTGTGAAAATCACCCAAAAATACAGTATCAAGATCACGGAAGAGTCGATGCTCAGGTGTGTCATAGCGACCATCACATAGATCAAGGCCTCCTAAAAAAGCAGTTATCTTACGGTTATTACCAAAAGCTTGTGTGTCCACAAGGACACATTTTTGGTGATGTGTGAAAACAGTTCCAACAACCTGTATAAATTCACACAAACAATTTTACAAAGAAGTTTGTCTCACAAGAGAATTTAACAAGATCACTAATAAATTAAAGATATTAGCAACTAGAGAAATGGATAGGAGTGTCAGAGTAAATGAACATGTTTTTGTCAAAAAAGACTTACAGAGAAAGAGTGAGTGGGAGGATTTGAAATACATTTTCCATAAACCAGTTTACATTTAAAAATTAAAAATACAGGGAATTTGAAAACTACTGGGAAATGGAAAACTGATACCTCCATACATATATGCAGGAGATATCAAGTTTAAGTGACTAAAGAATTTAATAGAGAAAATTGGTGAAAAAACCTGTGAAAATTTAATTGGGCAGAAGGACCTAATAAATTTTTATATAGAAAGTACCGGTACTCTAAGTTCTACAAATTTAAGCAACGGCACCTTAATTTAGATCCTTCTAACCAATAAAATATTTAAACAAGGACTTTTCACTAATTTTCCCAAATTAATATCATATAAAGTAAACCAAAAAAATAATAAAAAGTAAAATAAAGTGAATGTTCTATAATCAGCATGATTACACCATTCAAGTTATCAACTGCAGTTCGACAAACTAATAGAAGGTAAATCAAATTACTGGACGTAGGAACCATTACATGTTGCTTCATATAACTCAACTTGTTGCTAGCATACCGAGGTGCTAGAACACACATAACAGAAGAATGTTTAAAAAATCTCCTGGTTTCTTCATCATGTGTCTGCATTACTCCAGCCTGCACTGAAAGCTCCATTAGTTAAGGACACAACTCAAGAGTAATTCAGTACACCTGCTCGAATATTAATTAGAAAATAAAAGAAACACTAAAAAATACAACGCCTTATTCAAAATTGAATTTGCAGGTCAGAGTCTCACCGACGTGAAGAACAACTTGTCATGGGAAGTCTTATCATCCCAAATCAGCAAGAGAACGCGCACCCCTTCTGCAGATTTGTATTTGAGCAATTCACCAAGAGTTAAATTCCCACCTCGTGGCAAAGGCCTGCTAGGTTCCCTCACAATCCTTATGTTGTGGTAGATTGACCAACCCACAAGATAAACCATATGATGAGCCTCAGATATAGCATAACAAATATCCTCCCAACACTTTCCCTGCTTGTAAACCTCTCCCCCCTCTAGCTTTATCTCGGGTAGGATGCCATTAGGAACATGAGCATCCTGGTACAACCTCACCGAGCTTCCCTTCCGCACAGGAAAATACGTTTGCCCCACACCCCTGTGCTCCGTATCAGCCGCAATGCCTCGCTGGTACAACAAGTTCTCTTCCACGGCTCTGAACTTCATTTCTATACGAAGAGCAGTGTCTGGCTTGGGAGGCTTACCGGAAGAACCAAGAATGGGGAACCATCCGGCGATAAATTCACCGGATGCAATTCTCTGTGCAGGAATATTGACAGTTCCCACAAGCTGAGCACCAAATGCGTCGTCGTCTTTGACTCGAAATTCCAAATGCTCCACCGGGTGGGCCAAGGGGATACTGAATCGCTCGTTCCACTGAGGGTTCGGCGCATTCTTTATCACACGCGTACGGGCAACAGTAGACTGCGGCACCAAGACGGTGACGTACGTGTCGCTGGTGATTATCCTCATGCGACGGCGGGTCTTCTGGTCGCGAACGGAATGGGACATGATAGTATCACATGCGGTGACGCAACGGCGAAAATGCTGAGAGAAAAAATCCATGTTCGGCAAGTTTCGAGCCTCAAAGATGGTTAAGTCCAGGTCGCCGTGAAGATAGCTTATCCCCGCCTCGCCATCACCGTTCTTCGACATTGTTCCGGTGCCGTTTGTTCCAAAGCTTCAAATACTGAACCGTTTACCGAAACGAAACCACGTGGGATTCTCAATGGCAATGCCGACAAGAGCTGTGAATGCGGTTTCTGGGTTCTAGATTACAGGCCCATGGCTTACATGTGATTTCGCGGGCACGTTGTACCTCGGCGGCGCCATCACTTGTTTTTGAGGATTTTTTAAAAAATTTCTCCGGTTTTCGATGCACAGTATATTTTAAGGGAAATGACACTGAACAACCTTTAAAATAGATAAACTAGGCCGTTAAATATGTTTAATCTCATATCAAACTTGGCAGATCAATTAGGAAAAAATGTAAGAATGCCTCCCGATAGATTAAGCAACTAATTTGCAATGAGCAAATTTTCTATATTTAACTAGTTATTACTTATATTTAAATTACAATCAACAAGATTTAAGTTGCAATAAATATTTGGTAAAGAGAATTCCAATTTTTTGTAAGTTCTAAGGGTAGTAATATTCACATAAGCAAATTTTCTATACTTAACTGGTTATTGTTTATGATCAAGTTGTAATTCCTTAAATTTAAGTTGTAATTAACATTTTGTAAGAGGGTCTCCATTTTTCAAGTTTCAAAGGTAGTAATATTTATATGAGTAAATTTTCGATGCTTGATTAGTTATTACTTATATTCAAATTGCAATTCTTTAAACTTAAATTGCAATAAACATTTGGTAAGGGAGGTCTTGATTTTTTCAAATTCCAAAGGTAGTATATGCATATAAGCAAATTTCTTACATTTAGATAGTTATTTACCTATACATGAGTTGCAATTTATTAAACTTAAGTTGCAATTAACATTTGGTAAAGGGAGTGCCCATTTTTAGTGAATTCCAAAGGTAGTGATATTCATATGAGTAAATTTTCTATATTTAACTCGCTATTACTTATAATCGAGTTGCAATTCTCTGAACTCAAGTTGCAATAAATATTTTGTAAGAGGAGTCCTAATTTTTTCAAGTTTTAGTTGTAGTCATATTCATATGAGCAAATTTTCTATATTTAATTGATCATTACTTGTATTCGAGTTGCAATTTGCTAAACTTAAGTTGCAATAAACATTTGGTAACAGGAACCCGAATTTTTTAGGGATAGTAATATTCATATTTGGCAGGTTATTTTTTACACTAGAGTTGCAATTTGCTACACAAAACCGTGTTTTCTTCCTTAGTTTTTTTAAGAACATTTCTGGGCATTTTTATCTTTTCATCAAATTTTAATATTTGTAATTGATTCATTGGGTCGGGATTAACATATTGAGCATCATGATTTATCTTATCTATATTTTAAAGGTTCTTCTCATTATTTGCCTTATATTTATGTTAGAAAAAATCTCAATAAAAAACACTTGAATTACTTAAATTCTAATTTAGATCGTTAAATTTAACAAATCTTTAATCTAGTTGTCTAATATAATTGGATATTCATAAATTGAGTCAAATTATCTCCATATTTTTTAGTTATTAAAAAATAAAAAATAATATTATGTTTATCACCGACCTTCGCTTCCTGATTCTCCCTTTTCATTTTCATATCAGAATTATTATCCTTATTCTTCACCTATATACTGTGCATCATATCATCTATCCCTTATTGTTACATCGTTCTCTTCCTTCCATCTCTCTTACAAATTCTCATCATTGGAAGAGCAGTGCTTCCATTGCCACAACCTGCTTCCAAAACCGCGTTTCCTCCGTAGGCAAGCGGTTCAGGAAATTCCTTCACCAAATATCATGTCTTGAATTAAAATTCACTCATTGTTTATACAAACATGGTGAAATCTTGCATTTCGTGGAATAATTATTTCCCCATTTAATAACCGTATTTGTATAGAAATCTTTTAATCTGTCCATCACATTTCGGGTTTTATTAAATGTGTATAAATAATTATTGATCATTTCGTTGGATATTTTTCTTTCTTTTGAACTATTTTAGGTAACTTAATCCAATTTCTAAATTTTTAATTATGTCAAACAATATGATTAATGATTTATTAAGTTTAGTGATTCAAATTAGAATTTAAGTAATTTAAACACCTTTTATCAGATTTTTTTCCTTTATTTTATTTCATTTTTCAATCCGATATTTTATTACTCTGAGGGGAAAAAGTTTACCAGTCAAAAGGTGATTTGCGCTGGCACTCATTCTATTTCTGCACGTATTGATTCTGTTTTAAAATCCATATTATTTTTTCGTTTATCAAACGTGCCAATATTCAAATATATAATACATTTCTTCACGTGTGAAATTTATAATTATTGATATTTTAATAGATTTTTTAAAATTGTTATGTAAATTTTTGCTGTTAAAAAAGTTATGTGCTAAAGCAGTCTAAAATGAAGTAGGGAAAGTCTCAATCATATTGGTAAATGTAACAAATTCATGATGACGTCATTGGGCCCAGATTCATATGGCCGTGGTGAGGAAGCTCTCTGGCTCTCTGCCTACAAAACTGCACTTTCACTCTTAACTTTTCAAGAATAGTTTAAACAAAAAAGAGAGAGATAAAATAATTCTAGAGAATAGATTTTAGAAAATAGTTTTTAAAAATGTAAAAAGTAATAGTTTCTGAAATACCATAGTTTTTAATCCTTAAACCATAGTTTTCTTGTCAAAATGATTGTAAAGAATTTGAGAATATTTACGAGACTTATATAAAATCGTGTTTTTATGAATTAAACTATTCTGAATTCTAATATGTTTTTAAGACCATGATTTTACAAAGGTTGCAGGTTGTGGAAAAATTTGTCCCTTTCTTGCCCACTTGGCAACTACATTGTGCATGCATCTTTGTTTCCTCTAGAGTCTAGATACGGGAACCAAAATGAGTCAAATTTTGGGGAAATTACAATGAACGACAAAATTAATAAATCAATTATTATTACATTTCTTAATTTACCGCTTATATAACTCATATGTGCAAAACATAACTAAGCTTATGATTGAAAAAATATTTAACCCCAGGTACCGCCTAAGAAATACATATTTGTATTTGGGTAAGGATAATTATTTGTTTATCATCGTTTTATTTTGACATGAAATTCTTTATTTATCCTAATATTATTTTACAGTAGATAGAAATTTCCTTAATTACATATCAAATATTTTAAATTACAAAAATCCATTAATTTTTCAATTGTAAATGTATTATTCGTCTACCCAAGAATATATCATTTAATCAATGTATGCATGTACCAAAACATAACGTCTAAAAAGAAATTAACAAAAGCTCCATAAAAATATTCTAAATTGATAAATACATATTTGTAAAAAAATTTCACTTAAGTAAATATAGAATCCCTGCACATCCACATCTACGATGTTAAACCATCATTTTCTGCCAGCCGGAGCTACAGTGAAGATGGAATAGAAATAAGAGTATCCGTGATAACCAGATCCAACCCCTCCTAATAATTCCCCACATAGCGCCATTTGACTGCAACAGAAAAGGGTTAATGTAATTTTTAATCTCTTAAATTTATATAAACTTTGATTTTACTTCTTTTAATTTTAAATCTATGGTTTTCATTCCTATCATTCTATAAAAATTAGATATTTAACAGTATTAATCATTACCTTTAAATGAAAGGATCAAAACCAAAGGTTACTAAAAAATAATGAGGCCAAAACCTAATCTTTTATTTTCTACAATTTTGACCAATTTTAGTTTTAATCCACATAACAGTATTAATTAATGGTGTTAAACATCTAAAACCTTTACAAAACTACAAATATCAAAACAATAGGTTTGAAATTTAAGAGATTGACGGACCAAAAATGATATTTACTCAAAAGAAAAACTCAAGTCTCGTGACAAAACATGATTCTTTCAAGTGCAACTCATAAATATACATATAATATTCAATTTTGTTACAGATACAAAACTCATTCAGCGACGATATTTAAAAAACCCTGCTGTGACAATATTTTAATTATTCAGCGAGTACTAGTACACACTTCTGTCCGGATTCAAATATTATAGGTATAGGATCAAACAGACAAGTATGTATAGATCGCTTAGTCAGTAAAAATTGTGGTTGCTCAAAAACAAAAACGCCCAGATCAACGTGATATTTATGGTAAAAGTCACATCATCATGCTCCTCCCTTGAGGGTAAAGCTTGACAGCATATGAATGGAACATCTCAAAGGTCCCAGCAAGGCTTCAGTGTTCAATCAGCTGCGAGTGGCCTAAAGTGGCTTTTTAACATTGACAATTGTCGATTAGTCATTATATCTACATGTAACTACAAACTGGCCAATGATAAATAAATAAAATTCAGCAAAATATCGATATAATAAAATATTAAACCCATTGCATGTTCACTTGGTTAATTTTTATCCTGACCTAATTAGTACAACCACTTTCTGTATATTAGAATTTTAAGTATCTGGATCAATATTTGTAATTCATCTTCAACAAGAATTCTTAAGCCTGTCATTAAATTAATCTTTTGGGCCCCGATAAGTGTTTTTTGGCTCACCCAAATAAAACATGGAGTGAAGCCCGTTCATTGGCATAGAAGCTTACAATTCCTAATTCAATCAGTCAATCTCACTTCAATAAAGCTCTCTAAAGCAATTATATACCTCAGCGAGTACTCCGATCATCCTTGTCACTAGTCTGTGGAGTGTACTGGCTGGTAGACGACGGTGAGTACCCAGGTTGACTTGGCGAGTAGCCAGTACTGGGACTGCAAAGTACCCCATAAAATCAAGAGTCATAAATCAATCACAGTTAATAGTTATATGGTGTACGACCATGACATTTGAAAAACAAGTACAGAATTGCTCACCTGAATTGAGGAGAGCTTGGGCTATAGTCCGGGCTTACACCAGAATTATATGGGCTAAAAAAAGACAAAAATGTGCATTGTTAAACACCAGATTTTGAACTAACCAACTCTCTTTTTTTCATGACAGACTAAACAGGGGTCTCTCACAACGCCCTTGTTCTCAATGTAGAGATGGAAGGCAGCACAAATAGCAACTTCCACATACAATAATAAGCCAAATGCTTCAAAAGCATAGATCACAAATGGAGTTGACTTACCTGCTGGGGCTGTATGTTGGGCTTGATGGAGAATAAGATGGAGATGTTGGTGAATATGATGGTGAAGTCGGGCTGGATCAAACAAAAAGTTGGACAAACTACTCAGTGGAAAGCTCAAACACAGGATGAATCAGCAATCGATTTATATTTTATGATTTTTAAAAAAGTACAGCAATTACAACAGAAAACAAGGAAAGGAAGGAAAGAAAAGAATCAGCCAACTGGCTAACAATCAAACTAGAAATCAAGAGAAAACCAATCATATCATAGAACCAAGCGATCATGGTATTCCTACAAGTTCTATTTAAACCATTTAGAATGAAATACTACTTTATAAATCCAAAGATGACTCACCTGTAATTTGGGGATGTAGGACTGTATGGACTTGATGGAGATAGCCTTGGACTGCTCGGAGAATAAGCAAGTGATGGGCTGTACCTTGCTGACTGTGGATTGTAACTAGGGGAAGTGGGGCTATAACTTGGTGAAGTCGGACTGTAACTAGGTGATGTCGGACTGTAGCCAGGAGATGTGGGGCTATATGCTGGCGAAGTAGGGCTATATGATGGGGATGTAGGGCTGTACGAAGGTGACGTCGGGCTGTAGGATGGTGACGTCGGGCTGTATGATGGTGAAGTTGGGCTGTAGGAAGGGGATGTGGGGCTGTAGGCTGGGGATGTGGGGCTGTAGGCTGGGGACGTGGGGCTGTAGGCTGGGGATGTGGGACTGTAGCTTGGCGAGGTGGGGCTGTAGCTTGGCGAGGTGGGGCTGTAGCTTGGAGACGTGGGGCTGTAGCTTGGAGACGTGGGGCTGTAGCTTGGTGAGGTGGGCGAATAAGAAGGGCTTGTAGGTGAATATGCAGGACTAGTTGGACTATATCCTGGAGAGCTGGGACTGTATGTAGGAGAGGTGGGGCTGTAACCAGGTGATGTGGGGCTGTACCCAGGTGATGTGGGGCTGTACCCGGGTGATGTGGGACTGTAGCCCGGTGAGGATGGACTATAACCCGGTGATGATGGACTGTAACCAGGAGAAGAAGTTGGAGAGAACGCCATTCCACCAACATACGGAGAAAACTGTGCATCAGTAGTAGGTGACAGCCTCAGATTAGGACTCAGCAAATAACTTGGTGACATCATGCCTTCATGATAAGGAGTTCCTGAGAAGGGGGATCTTGCAGGTGTCATGCCAAAATCAAGACCTTCCATGTAACTAGGTAGCTGGAGCTCAATGGCATTCTTCAGCATCTCGTCATTGAGATACAAGGAACAGCTTCCAGTTCCAATGGGAGCAAGCTGGCCTAACATAATATTTTCAGTGACACCCCTCAAGTAATCAGACTCAGCATATACTGCAGCATCAAGGAGAATATCCACTGTCTCTTCAAATGAGCACCTCATCATTGGCCCGGTGTCATTACGATTAATGCCATGACGAGTTATTGCCATCAAATGGCCCCGATAAGTCATGGTATCACAAAGAATGGCAAGATGCCGGTAATTGACATAAGAGCCATCAAAAGATATAACAACGCGTAACTCATCCAAGAGAGCACGTCGAACTGCTTCAATACCTAGAACTTCAATCACTTCAATTAAGTGATTGCTTGTGGTCCTTGATGCATCAACATCTTCATGACACATCACAGCTAAAAGGTTGACACCTTCAGTATCAAGCATCCACTCATCATGAGGCCTGAAACCTAGTTCCTCATCAAATTTCTGAATTTTAGTGTTTTTAATAAAGACTTTGTTAATGTCTGGGATGCCCCGTAAAGCCATTTCAGTCAGCATGTTGCTCTCTATTTTCTTCAGAAATACATCATCTTCAGCAGATTCATCCTGAATTTCTCCCTTGGGAGCTTCATCATTCATAATACGGATGCGAAGTATAAGTTTTTCAGCATTGTCATCATTAAATATACAAGTCAAATCATCATCAAATTCAAGGTTGATCTTTTCAGCAATGTCAGCCATACTTAACTTCTTATCAACCATCATCTCACGATTTAATTCTATGCGAAGCAACCAAGGAGATATTTTTTCAGGGGAAATTTCTTCATCTGGCATTTCATAGTAGGATTTCACAAAATCAACATCCTCTTCAATAATTGTGCTCATAGGGTCTGGATCATACCATACTTCCGTGGCTTGTGTAACACTCCTAAGAGTAGTATATTCCAAGGCACATTGAACATTCTTTGCCTTCTCTTTAGTCTTATTGACCTCAGGTTTCAAGTAGACAGATAAAGAAGGTGTTTTGATTCTCTTTGCTACATTAATGATTTCCCTCAACCTAGGAACACCAAGAGTAACATTCTTAGCACTGACACCAGCATAGTGAAAGGTGTTCAGGGTCATTTGAGTGGCAGGCTCACCAATGGATTGAGCTGCAACACAACCAATCATTTCTCCAGGAGCTACAAGTGACTGTAAGAATCGGGACTCAATTTCCCCCACAACCCACTCAAATGCCTCACGAGAAAGCCTGTATTCCGCTAAGACCCTCTTACTAGCAAAAGTGCTACGGAGGAGAATGTTGAACAGGAGGGTTGCATTCTTTTGAGCTTCTTGACTCAAGAGATCTTCACCAGGAACAACCTTCAATCTCTCTTGGAGCTTATCAATGGCTTCGACAATTTCCATAGGATGCATATCTGAAGGCCTTCGGAAGTCCACCTTAAATGTCTTCTGAGCATTCCAGATCAGTCTCTTTAGATTAACAGGTAGGGGCAAAGAACTATCACCAGTAGTTGCTATATCAGTCGCAAGCTGGTGTCTGTCTGTTTCAAGCTTTTGAACTTCAGCCTCAAACACATTCCGGAATTCTCTGATGGTTTTCAAGTCTTCTACAGGTTCTTCAAGCATATAACTAGGTTTCCAGTTTTCATCATCAAACTCATACCTGAAAGACTTATCAAATTCCGATTTTTTCATTTTTAATGAATCCAGCTTCTGTGTTTCTATCCAAACAGCATCCATACCATCTTCTCCATACAGAAATTGAATAACATCTCCCAATGAGTTCCTAACTGTACCATCATATTTAACCATAATATCCTCCATAGCCTTTACAAGTCTCCGCTGAATGTACCCAGTTTCAGAGGTCTTAACTGCAGTATCAATAAGACCTTCCCTACCACCCATGGCATGAAAAAAGAACTCTTGAGGGGTTAGTCCACGAAGGTATGAGTTCTCCACAAAGCCACGGCTTTCAGGCCCATAATCATCCTTTGTAAAATGGGGCAATGTCCGATCTATGAACCCATACGGTATTCGCTTACCCTCAACATTCTGCTGGCCCACACAAGCAGTCATCTGAGATATGTTAATGAAACTTCCTTTTGAACCAGCTGTAACCATAGCTTTCAGATTATTACTCTCGGACAAACTTTTCTGTGCACTGTTTCCAGCATCATCACGAGCTTTATTCAGTGTCTAAGAGTATTCCACAAAAAATTAAACATTAGGCTCAACTAAAGAAGCAAGAAGACATAATGAGGAAGCGCAGTCCAATGTGAGCACCTGATTCACTCTATTTTCGAAGGATTCCATCATTGTTCGTCCAGGTTCAGCCTCCAACTTCTTCTCCTGTGCATCCCTAATAAGCCTTTTCACCTCCTCTTTAGCATTTGCAATAGTCTGATTAATAGTCTCCATAGTTGCTGCATCTGCAATAGTGTCACCTATTCCAATGGTAAAACCATTCTGCAAAAGCCAGTAGTTGACAAGCCACTGAGTATGACCAAGGAATTTACGAGCAGCATCAGGACCAACCTCCTCCCTACATTCAAAGCAGACATTAAGTAAACAGGACGAAGAATACAGGAAGATTTTACTGAAATAGCCACTGAGAAACATACAAACTTTTAACATTATCTTTATAAAGAGATCCAACCAGCAATCCTATCGGAAGATGGGTTTTCATCAACACCCCCAAAGTTGTAAAAAAAATGTTAGACTGTAATATTATTTGTTGTTGTCGTATTCAGAAATGATTGAAGGTATAAATGCAATAGCAATAATTATATATAGAAATTATATATAGAAATTACATACCAAATGACATGTACAAGACTTCCCGTAGATGTTCCAAGAGTCTTTTTGCAAAGAGTTCCAGTGAGTAATTCCCCTTTCTCTATTCTGACAACGGTATCACCTGGAGTTACATACCCTGTTTCACCTTCTTGGTGCCAACTTGAATATCTAATGAGATTTATTTGTTTTGGTATGATGAGATTAAAAACTTGCTTTCCAGTCCACAATGGTTCTGGCTTCAGTATTGCTGGAGCTGGGACCTTCCCATCAAAATCTTCCCACCACATCAAAATGTTCATGAAAACATCCTACAAAGAGTAGCCTTTATCAAACTTCTGAATGGATCATATAACAACAATCAAGTAAAATGCAACAACAAAGAGTTGTCCAAATCAAACCTTTGTGATGAAGGTATCTCTCTTAGTGATTTTTCTGCATCCTAGAAGGGTATCTTGGACGATTCCCATGACTGGCCTATTTGATTGAGGTGACACAATGCACTTAGGCACCATCATGAGCTCCAATACCTCAGCTCTGGTTTCAAATGACTGAGGAACATGCATATTCATTTCATCCCCATCAAAATCAGCATTATATGGTGAAGTAACGGACAAGTTCAACCGGAAAGTAGAATAAGGCATGATTTTGATTCTGTGCCCCATGATAGACATTTTATGGAGACTAGGCTGACGGTTGAATAGGACAAAGTCTCCATCATTCAAATGACGCTCCACCTAAAACCACACCATCAAAAGTTGTAAGGCAAGTTCAAATAATGCTCCACCGAAATTTAATTTAGATATTAGCCATAGTATAAAAACGATGCCTTGTATCCAAGCTCCAAATGGTGATCACTACTTTTCTTCAAATATCGAAGATCAAGCCTTTGTCCATCATCCCGAATTATGTACTTGGCACCAGTTTTTCCAGGAGGAGGATGGGGTCCATATTCCACTAGTTCCTTCAACCTGTTTTTTTTTTTTTAATTGCCAATATTTTCAGTTAAGGATTATAAAATATACATGTCTATCAAGCAATAAAAAGCATATAATTTAACCTTTCAATGTTATAAGGAGTCACTGTCTCAGGGTATGTAAGATTCAGAGCAATACTCCATGGCACTCCCAATTCATCAATGTTAATTGTTGGATCTGGTGTAATTACAGTTCGTGCGGAAAAATCTACTCTCTTCCCCATCAAGTTACCTCTAATCCGGCCTTCTTTTGCCTTTAGCCTGCTACATATTGATTTGATGGGCCTACCTGATCTTTGTGTAGCCTATAAGAAAACATACATTGAATTTAAAAAAGAATTTATCATCCCCATGCATTATGAAATACATCAAAGTTTCAAGTTAGCATAAAATATACCACTAATTAGTACTAAATGCCTATGCATAAACAATTATACCCTTGGCAGCCCAGGCAATTCATTATCAAAATATGTAGCTATGTGAAACTGCAGCAACTGGGCAAACTCAGAAATAATATGTGCGGGCGACCCATTCCTCTCCTGTCTCTTCAAATTCTCATTGTGCCTGATGATCATCGCCAGCTGATGAGTCAAATCATCCTACACAAAACAGCAAAATAACTAGTATCAACATATCATTAAAAAAGATTACAGTTCGCCAGAAAATATCACCAGCAATCGCTAACAGTGGGTAGAAGGAAAAGAAAATCAACAAGAACTGAAAAGTGTTGATTAAATAAAATACTTGCCTCACTCCTAGAGGAAGTGTCCATCATTACAGAAGGCCTCACAGGTGGTGGAGGAATTGGAAGAACTTGTAAAATCATCCAGTCAGGACGGGCATACTTAGGATCCAAACCCAACAATTGGCAGTCTTCATCACTAATCCTTTTCAAAACGCTAAGAACCTTCAACAGATTCAACATGTCGTTATCAACCAATATTCCGTAGAAATGGACATAAAAGTTCAATAGGTTCAAATCATTACCCTTTCTGCTGTAAGTGTCTGTTTCCTTTCCACAGGTTCAGGAAGTTGTTCCTGGTCATCACTTTTCTTCCTTTGAGCTTTGTACTCCGCAATCATTTTCATACCCTCAATAGTGAGCTTTGGTTGCTGGGCACCACAACCACCCCGACTCTTTTTAACTGGTTTTTCAGTGTCTTGAGCATGAACATCAATATCATCACCACCTTCACATTTGGTTTTGTTTTTACACGCATCCAAAATCTTTTTCAGCCTATTTTTGGGATTCCTTATCCTCAACGCTTGTTTAAATTTATGATCATCCTATAGAATGAACAACCAAATTAAAACTTGCAACATGGTTAACATTTTTCTACACTTCAGACAGAGAAGATCAAATAAAAAACACAAAACAAAAGCCAGTCACAATGGAGGTAACAAAGTCCTATCAGCGAAAACAGCAACAGTCATATTATTGTGCCATGAACCATCCATGAAAAACCAAAGGACCCAACGGAAAGACAAAAACTTCAACTTCCATGATCAAGCATGAGAGAAAACATGGAAATGGTCTCATGTGTGTTCACCGATATAAAAGACTGATATCCTGACATTTTGTGCAGTAAACACTAGGTGCAGATCGAGAATCGTTTTATGGAATTCAAATTCCCATCCAAAAATATAAAGTAGCCGTATAAAGCCCACTTTATCCTTCGCCAGGGAAATCGAGTACCTCATCGGCTAAAATCTTAGAGCAGTTGAAGCAGACGCAACGCATAATGGTGAGCACAGTCTTTATGAACCCAATATGAAACATAGGCTTCGCAAGCTCCAGGTGCCCAAAGTGGCCCGGGCACTCGGCCATGTTCGCTGTACAGGTGTCGCACTTCATCTTCCTATCAATGGTACCAAGCCGAGGGTCACTCAATCCTCCAACCTTCGGCTTGCCCCTCTCCGTTGTCTCCCCATGTTCAATCTGCACTACAGACATTTGTCTCTGCGCAAACCAAACCAAGTAACAATAAGTTCAGAAACCACCTTTACAACCACGCAAATCAATCAAAATCTAAAGGCTAGTGAAAAATTCTAATTCTCAGCTCCATCCATTTCCAAGAAAACTTAGAGAAGTAGATATGGTAGCGAGAATTACGATCTCATCGGGGCTAAGTATGCCGAACTGAACCAAACGGACTTTGGCGACCTCAGCCGGCGAGTATGGGAACCGTATATCCATGGCGGTGTTGATCGGGAACGGAATCTATCAGTTAGGGTTCGGGAGGGAAAGGCTTAAAATTAAGCTCAAAGCTAGATATCGCCACACTTTTCTTTCGGGTTTTTGGATTATTTGTCGTTGTAGTACTTAAAAGTTTCCCTCGCTTTCTCAGTTCAAGCTACTTCAAAGGGATCGGCTGGGAATCCCACCCAGAGAGGAATTCTCCTCAGGTCGAAGAAACGGAAAAGCAGCCCCTAATGTCATATTTATAGACGGAAAGCCGCGCAGCCGACCCTTGCGCGGCCTATCGTAAGCCGGATGCGCGCTTTACAAAAGTCACGTATGGACAAAAATGATTTGCACCGAAAAATATTAATACGTAAATTCTTATAATTTTATTTCATTTTGAATTAAGTTTTTTTAACTTTTTATTGATTTTTTCTGAAATGATTTTAATTATATGTATTGGTGTTTATTTTAATGATTTATTAATTCCTGTGTTGGTAGCTAACAATGTGACTCTTACTGAACACGTGTTTAAATTAATTCGTTTCATATATCTAAATAAAATAAAAATCAAGCAAGTTACATGATGCAGTATATCCAAATCTAGAGAATAAATAATAAACATATTTTATTTTATCATTTTATTTAAAAACTCTTTATTTGAGTCCTGGTATTTCCTACCTCCTTTTATTATTTTCGTAAATGTTGAGTTCTGTCATGTTATGAAAAGTCATCCTATTTGATGAGGCGTTGTTGCTAGATATCAAATGTAAACAAACCTTTTATACAGAATTTGATCCAATTCGCCATTGGTTACTCCCTTTTATTCGTGTCAGTGGAGATTTGATAGGGTTCTCCTTTCTCCCGTGCACACACGCTCTCTTTTTTCTTTTTCTTTTTTTTTTTAAATTTTGATCCATGTATTTTGCCATCGAAAGTAGTTCTGTTTGAGCTGTTGTTCAACAATAGATGTAGAAAGCTCTTACCAAAAAAAAAAATTAAAATTTAGTTTACTAAATTACTAAGGAACTAATCCTTCAGCTCATGTTATTCATATCTCTATTTAAGGTAGGCGAAACGTCTCTCTCTGTTTTTTTTTTTGGTGGAATACAGTATCTTAACCCAATTCACTAAATAACTTTGGTCAGCATTAGGCATGAAATGTTTGGTTCTCCTTTTTGGGTGGCAGCCTCCTTCAGAGAAGCAAACTTGGTAGCATACTAGGTTGCAAAAGCTTCACTAAAGGAGTTGTGTCCGCGTGATTGGATATGGAGACCTCCTACTGTTTTGAGGAAGTTGGTTGAGAAATACCTTTCCTTTAGCTTTGATAATCATGGTTGATTCAGTTTTTTGTTTTACCTTTCTTATCTTTCCTGCTCTCCTAGTTGTAAAACTTTGTACTGTATCGTAGTTTAGCACTAATGAATCTCCTTTTCATTGGCAAAAAGAAAAAAAAGAAAAAGAAATGCTTGGTACATCTCTACACAGCAACTCTTGTTGTCCTACCGGTAATCACATAGTAACTGAAAACTATAATATTGCCTCAGGCTTCAATCCAGTAAGTTAATCAGCATTAAAAGTCTCTTTCCCTATGCGCATGTATTACTCTAATTTCACAGCCTTCATTAATCAATCATTGTATCTATCTCAGTCAGGGATATTAAACTGGATCACACCTTCAATCAGTTGGGACAGTAGGTTAAGAGTCAACGCCTTGTATCGAAATCAATCTGTAAGTCAAACCAGTTAATATAATTTAACAAAAATACTCATATTTGATTAAAAACAAATTACTATAATAACATTTAAATAAAAATAACCACTAAAAACGTAATGTTTTGATACATGTATGTCTCTCACAACTGTTTGATTGTAACCATAATAAAATACTACATTGAAAATATATTTTTATTTTTACAATCAATCAAAAGTTACAAAGTAACAAAATAATAAAACAATGGAATATAATCACTAATAGCTAGGGATAGTCTGATTAAGTAATCTAACAAATAAAAATAAAAATCCTCAAAGTGGTGATAAACTGAAACAAGAAATCTAGTTAAAGGTAATCTAAATTCACCAAAGTTAAAAATTAAAAATTCATAATTTTTTAAAAAATAAGTCTGCTTGGGTTACCATCGGGTTGCTCGAGTTACACCAATTTGACCCCCTAGGTCAATAACTTCCTGAGTTGATGGCTTGACTGGACCTATTAGGTGAACCCACCACTGGTTTTTACATCAATCCAACTGATCCGGTTTAGTCTAATTACTCTTGTCTCACATTAATATTATGTACATTCATCCCCTCAATCAATCCCTAAAGGAGCCATGCAACTATCCTCCACTCTATTTTTTATCTTTAATATAAAATTCAATTAACTCTTGCTATAAAATTCAAAAGACTAAATAAATTATTTGTGAGTACTAAACATTTGTGAGTGCCTTTTCACCATGATAGAGTCAATAGGGGTACATACCAATATGTAATTGACAAGATTCAAGTTAGACTATATGGCTGGAAGGAAAATGCTGTACCATTAGTGGGAGGACATACACTCATACCCTCCGTGGTGCAGGCAATCCTCTTATACCCCATGCAAGTGAGTGAGCTTCTAGCTTCAATATGTGATGGCATGGAGAAGAAATGCCAGGGTTTTCTATGGGGCTCGACTAGCGATAAAAAAAAGTTGCATATAATAGTATGGCATACAGTTTGCAAAGAGAAGATGAAAGGGGGACAAGGGATTTGGCATTCGTCCCTCCAAAATAAGGCATTCACGATGAAAGCAAGATGGGGATTAATCAAGAAGCTTGATACACTTTAGGTTTGAGTAATACATAACAAGTACAAACGTGGTTCTGATCTTATCCCAAAAGTTGAAGCAAAGCGTATTGATTCCAACTTGTGGAGGGGTATTCGTGATAACTAGTGTGACAACCCCTTTTTACTAAACAAGGCTTTTAACTTAATTAACAATTATTAAACAAATAACCATGATTTTTTTTT